>VDFB02321478.1:0-27876 GCA_007258455.2 Sequoia sempervirens | reverse complement strand
TTAATAAAATTCATAGCGTGTACTGGTCACGATATTAGATTTGATTGCACACTAGATTAAATGCCCAAGCAATATCAGTCATAGTGATTAGACTATTGGCATACATGTAACCCTTGTTAGGGTATAATAATAATTATGTGACCAACAAGGATAAAGTATGAGATTTTGTTACACCCAAAATATTTAGAGAGATAATTAACTTAATTAATGTATTAAAAAAAATTGATGGTTGTGTTGCATGTTCACATGTAAAAGTTATGGGCATGCCAATATTATTTATTATTATGAAATAAATTTTAATTTAAGTTTAAGAAAGAATTATGTAATGTCCCTTGCTCAAACTGACCTTAACTTGGTGATTTAGAGCTCAAGGAATAACATCAAACAGTTGGCTTGCAAGGTCTAAATTTTTTGTTTGATTTTTTGATTTGTTTTGTTGTAGATATTTGATGCAAATATGCTTGAAATGAAGTGAAAGATACTACTCTAAATACTGGAAATGAAAGTAATACAAAGATAAATCTAAATGCAACCTTTCAATGAACTAATATGACTGTAACAACAAGTAAACAACTTTTGGACATTATGTCAAACACTTGCCATACAAGTGCATTATCAAATGAATATTGCCTTGATGACTAGCATATAATTTGCAACCTTATTTCTCCTTAAAATATATGATGTTTTGATTACAAAATAGTGCCAAGACTCTTGGCTTTTTACAAGATCCCCAAAGATATGACAATGCAAATATAATCATGCACCTACAACATCTATCATATTGATGACATATACCATGCAAAGTTACAATAAGAACCTTCTACAGTAGCAACTAAAGTCAAGCCAATGCAACTACGAATGACTGCTAATTACAATGCTTCATATGCTGATGGAAAGCCAACTCAAATGCAATTACAACTTTTGATAAAGAACTTGGTAATTGATGGCTTCCATGACTAAGAAGTTTGATTCTCTTTGCTTTCAATGAAATTTCCTTCAAGGGTGTGGCACCCATCCTTCTCACCACCAAACATTGCTTTAGAAATTTATTTTGAATTTATTATCCCCTCTAGCTGGAAATTGCACCACCTATGTTGGCCGGCCCTATTTCAGAAATTAGACTTCTGATGCAATTGATAGTAGCTTGTAACCTCATCTAATTTGCATTAAAAATCATCCCTTGACCTCTTATAATGATGCATTGTAAGTTCCTTGAGAAATTGATGCCAAATGAACTAGCTGCACGAAAAATCATGGTCTCTAATGGTACCCAGGTATGACTATAAACTTCATATAAGCTTTGTATTTATTCACCAATCTACAAGTGCAAAACTCTAATGGACTCCTTAATTGAAATGCAAGCTATCTCTAACTCCAAAATTGAACTAAAAACAAAATTGGCCTTTGGCCACAAATTTTGGCACTGATGAAAGGATGAAAGGACTGAGATATCCTTCCCAATCTGCAACCCTTCGGAGGATATTTCACCACCTCAGTTATGCTAATCTATGGGAGTTATCATTCCCAAAGACCAAAATAGAAATTTGTAGAAACCCTTGGCTCCACAAGAATATATCAAAGCAATTGTCAAATACTAGATGCCTAGAAGCTTGACTTGTTGTTTTATACTTTTTGACTCCAACTTCAAGAAGCTTCTAGAAAATAATATTATTTTATTTTTATTTTATTTTAGTGACTTTATGATATAATATTTTATTTTAGTCACTTTGTTAAATTAATTAAATATAAGGTTACTTTAAAATATTTATTTATTAATAACCTTACAAATAATTAATTTAATTATTTATCTCCCTTATTTCTCCCTATCCTACTGAGTCTAGGAACCATCAACCACAAGCAACATCAGGCAAGAAAATGGGGACATTACAAATTAACATTAATATTAGCATTTTAAAAGAACATTTAATATTGGAATATTTTATCCATAGGTTAAAAAAAAAAAATTGTATTAATGGCAAAGAGAGTTAATATTCCTATGGTTAATTTCATAGTAAAATTGGGAGTAAAATAAATAGTAAAAGCACTTAACTATGTGAATAGTAAGATTTATTTTTTACAAGTGTAGCGATAATACTATCCAAGGTAAAGGCGATATGTTTAGAGGTTTGACTATTACTTAATTATTATTTGGTAAATTGATAGTATTTGTAAATGGGAAAAATATGAATAAATGGTAAAACTAATAGTAAAAGTTATAGTGAGTAAAACTATTATTAATAATAGTAAATTTATATTATCCAATTAATAATGATTTTGACGAAGTAAACAAAGAATTGGTAATATTAGTAAATATATAATCAATGTTAATGGTAAGAGAAAAATTGGTAATACTATCTTCAGTATTGCTTAAGTAAAAATAATATTAAATATAAATATTAATATTGATATTAATATATTAATATTAAATTGTGCCCTTAATGAGGGTGGTATTTAAGAAAAAAATAGTTGGGTTTTTCTAGTGAAAAATTATGGGCATGACATTATTCATTATTGGGCACACATTTCAAGGTCGTACAATCTGAAATTGGCCAGTTGTACCATCATTCAAGCCTGGCATGTTTTCCCTAGGACAAATTGCCTTGCATTTTTGGCTCATTCCTCCTTCAAGGGTGGCGTCTATCCCAATAAAGGAATTTTGGACAGATTTCGAGGTGGAGAAAGTTATCTCAAAGGAAGATCGGACTTTTCAAGGAGACTTCAACTTGTTGTCATTAATTTTTAGAATTCAATAGGGTTGACTCCTTTGTTTTTCGGGTATGCATTTGAATGTAAAAGTCTTTTGAAAATAATCAATAAATAGAATATATCTTTGCAGCTTTGAGTTTTTAGTATTTTGTATACTTAGTTTCTTTATGCCTGGCATTATTTTGAGAAAATACAAAAAATTAAATATCATTCAAAAACACAAAAAAAGCATAAAACTAAAACAACCAACAATTATAAAATCAGAAAAATATCATTAGAAGTATCAGAGTTTCAGTTGGGGAGAACTAGGGTTCTTACAGAGATAGAGAGAAGTAGAGAGAGTAGATGGTAGATAGAGAGAAGTAGAGAAGGGATGAGGGGGAGAGAGAGGGAGGGAGAGGTACTTAGAGAAAGGGAGATGGAAAATAGAGAGAATTAAAAAGGGGATGAGAGGGAGGGAGAGGTAGAGATAGAGGAAGAGGGGGAGAGAATGTAGGAGGGGAGAGAGAGAGATAGGTCTTGAGCTCAGAGGAGAAAGAGCAAGATAGAGAGAAGAAAGGAATGGAGATAGGGAGAGAAAGAGAGAGAGAGGTCTAGAGCTTGAGGGAGATATAGAAAGTGAGATATATATATAGAGAGAGAAATATGGTAGGAGGTTATTGATTACTAAAAATTGTATGAAAATTTATAAGATCTTCCAAAACCTAGAATTTGCATTATAACTCCTAGAGATTTGAAACCATTCTCAAACATCTTGAAACTATATACATGAAATATAACATAAAGTATAAGAAAATAAATGTCCATATATAAATGTTTATTTCATGTATATAGTCTAAGGTAGAGAGAGATGGGAAGAGAAAGAAAGAGAGAAGTATTTTAGCCTCTTGGAAATGTGAGCACATTGTGTTATAATGCGCTCATGTTATGTCTTTTATGGGATATCTTTCTGACTTACCCTTTACCTCGCCAATTTTTAACCTTTTCATGCTCGTTTAATTGACATACATCAATTGTGCATCAAGTATCTCTATCATGTTAGTTTTGGTTGCAAGTTTCTCACTTGTACTAGTCTTGGTCATAAATTTCTCATTTGTTTTCAATCATCCAATCACTCATCAAATTGAAGTCTGTAATTTGGGTAATATTATTTTTGATAAAATCAGTGGTGAAATGGGCCCTGACCCTTGAGTTCAAGACAACATCATAAACAAAACCCAAAAAAAAGGCATGCAAGCCATCAAAAGATCAGTAAGGCACACAAGCTTGCCAAAAATAGAACAACAAAGAAAATCAAATCCAAGAAACAACCATACCAACAGCTAGAAGAAACAACACTTGAGACCCAAGAAACTTATTTGATTAGGTCACATTCATCCAACATAGTGTCCAACGGCACCTCCCAATCATCTTTTCTTTGGACCTTCTTCCCTTTTTTGTTGTTGGATTTATTCAATTGAGGGTCTTTGTTTTTACCAAGTTTCTTTCTCTACTTGTTGATTTTAGAGTTCTCTAAGATCGTTTCCATGAGAACATTCAACATAATTCTTTGAGTGAAAAAAGTAATCTTGCAGATAGACAACTCCATTCTTCTAATTTTTTCCTTGTTGGCCTTCAACTTACACTCCATGTCTTTGACAATCTATTGTAAACTTTCCATATGAGGTCTATTACGAGTAGGAAATCCCTTCTCACTATCTATTTTGTCAACTCTATCTTCCTCTCTTGGGTTACCATCTTCATCTTCTTCATTTCCATCTTCGGCTTCAATGTCATCCTTATCTCCATCTTCCTTATCTTCAACATGCTGCTCCTTCTCAACATCATAACCCAATTCCTCTTCAATATCCTCACACTGCTCTTCCATAACCTTAGTCTATAGGTAGGCCTCTTATTTTATACTAAGGATATCATCCTCAGAATCCTCAAGATGAGGAAATAACTCATCATCCTCAAATTCATCCTCATCCATATCTAAGGAGGAAACAACATGTTTACCTTTAGTCTCCAAAGAAATTCCCATAGTAGGTAGATTGGCTAACCTGGTAGATCTTCGACTCCCAAAAGATAACAATGTTTTATTCTCCGAAAGTAGAAGAGAATGATGCTCACCTTCAACATCAAGTATGTTAATGGGACCCTCATCATCCTCAGCAAAGCTTAACTTTTTGTTTTTGTTGTTTCCCAACATGACCCGGGGAAGGGCTTTCCTTTTAATGGGGGTGGCATCCTAGGTATTCAAGCATTCATTTTCAATGTTATTTTTTTTGTGGGACAGTGGGTAGAATTTGCTACCATAATTTATGTACATTGTTGCAAGATGCTAATGTTTTATTCTTTTCTCCTTAGGTGTTGCATGTTTTCCATATCAAGTCATTATGATTTGTTCATATCAAAGTTTATGCAAGAACATTACACTTGATCAGGTTTTCATTAGAGGTAATACAGGTTTTGATAGAATATAATGGGGAGTTGCAAGTGTAAGTCACTCTCAAGAATGTCATGTCCCTTTTTCTAAAAATAGCATTTACAATTTTTAGCAAGCCCAATTTCCTAAAATAGCAAGTCAGGTCCTACGGATGAACCATGAAAGTTAATTTTTTTAAAATAAATTAATTAAATTATCCTTGGTGTTAAATTGATAAATATTCATGAAATGATATTAGGGTCCAAGGTGGGCATGGCTCTTTGGGAAAAAGAAAATGACTTGTGATTTGTTTTCTTTTTAGCAGTGAGAGTTAACAGTTGATTTTTGGTAGTTTGGAGTGGAGTTTTTAAGGGTGATTCTATTGTTAGCATCGAGAGTTACAATATTTCAAAATCAAGTTTCCCTCCCTTGGGCATGGGATTTTGGCACCCAAATTGGTGCTAGAAAAAGGAATTGAATATAATGCAATTTCTCTCTCAAGTTTGCACTATTCCAAATATTGTTTCCTTTCATAGGTTTATGATTTTTCTTTAGAGACTGGTAAACCAATGAAGAAAGAATCTCTGAGGTTGGTAAACCAAGAGTATTGAGGCTCAAAGATAGTGGTTTCAAGGGTCTCCATGTGCAATTTCATCCACAGATTGCCATTGTGCCAAAAAGCTTTCAGTTTGGAGTTTGTATTCATGTTATTGCAGGAATTTAGATTCAATTTGGTGTGCATCTTTCATATTAGAGGCTGTTCTATGTGAATGTTGTTTTTAAGAGCATATTTCGATGCTATTTTAGAATTTTATAATGTACTTTGTTGTTCTTTATTAGTTGTGTGAAGTTTGGTGAGTTAGTGTGGAAATTGCTTCATATTCAGGGTGCATTTTGGGTTCCCAATTAGAGATTTATCTATATGATTTGTTGAAGATGTTCATGGATTTCATCTAATATATATGAAAAAAAATATAGTGTAATTCCATGAAGTTACCCATATTAAATAGTTCTATTTGAGATGCATTCCACCCGATTTCCAGTTTGATGGATTTTTGGTGTATTTCAACTCCAAAATTGAGTTTCCTTCTATGCAAATTTGCAACAGATCTTTATTTTTGTTTGTTGTTGTTATTAGTAGAAATATGATGCAAAAATGATAATTAAATCTATATCAAGTTGTTCTATTCTAGTTACATATTATTCAAATCAAATTTGGAGTATTTTGATGAATATTCAAACGTACCCGATTTGCTTTGTTTTAAGATTTTGGTAGAAATAAAAAGTTATAGATTTGAGTTTGATTTTTTATGAGGGATATTACAGTCATATTAGAGCCACCATCTTTCCAATCTGAGGGTTTGATTATATTTTTTACAAAAGGAAAGAGGAGTTAAAATATGGCTAATGTTGGGGATACTACTACATCCATTTCCCTTCCAGATCCCATGGAAGATTTGGCAAGAAATCTAGCGACCATTAGAGAAACTTATGTTAATCAAGATGAAGGATTTAGAAATTCAGTCCCATACAGTGATTATATCACTCAGATGTAGAACATGATGGTCATCAAGGGTCATAGACAACATTCAAATTCTGGTGGAAGATATCTCAAGAGCAAAATCATAAAATATTTAGCTCCATTTTTTGATGGAACAAACAAGAGCTTAGTTAGAGATTGGTTATTTGAGATGTAGGACTACTACCTAATTAGTTCCATGGAGGAGAAATTTTTCATTTAGTATATGATCTTGCATCTTGAAGGATTTTCTCATGATTGGTGGTACCAAGGTATGAACACCCAAGTCCACATTCAGGTAGATTATTTTGATAAATTTTGTCAAAGGTTGATTGATAGATTTGAAAAAAAGGTTGAAGAGGAGTAGGTAGTTATAGAAGAGTCCATAGTAGAAGATTCTAATGCAATGAGTGCTTTAAAGAATGATGAATGTGTGACAGAGTTTTAAGAATAATCCTTGGACATGCATGCAATAATTGAGGATAAGGTTGTGCAAGAAGAACATGATAAATTGTTAGCCTTGAATCCTAGTTTGGATTCATCCAATGGTCATTCCAATCTTGATGCCTACCTTGATTTTTTTACTTGAGAAAATACTAATGATGATCTCTTTGATGCAGTTCTAGATGATGGACATGGAGGAATCAAAGGTGATGATAGCTCCAAATTAGTTCTTGATGATCACTCATCTTATTTCATTGATGACATTTCAAGTGGTTTTAGGTTTGGCTTCCAAAAAAAGCCTATAGAGGTAGATGTTGATGAAGATTTTAGTCCCAAGAATATGTCCAAAGTGAATATTTCAAAGAGGCAACTGCTCATGAGTAGCACAACGAATACTTATACCTTGATCGAAGCAATCAACACTCTTTCACTTGGGATATAGGTGTGTTATCGTCTAAGTATGATGTGGTACTATCTTGGGATGAATTTATCTTTCATTTCAATATAGTTTCATATTCATCTCGGGAGACATGCATGGAGGATGGCATTAAGGAAGCTAATGTTGGAAGGTATGATATTGATCACAAATCTGATTTATTATTGCTTGGTTTTGATTTTAAGAAAAGGCATAGAAGTTTTGATTATGAGCAAAGATACAATAGCATTATTGATTTGGATCCTCAACCCAATCCTACACATTTTCATCAAGAGGGAAAAGGAGAAGTTTTTGAGATTTGGGAGAGCCATGGTGATGACACCTATATGAAGAAGGTTCTTATTTTTGCATGCAATACAATGATAGTACTTTAATCTTACAAAATTTGAAGTTCATGAGGAGATTTGTAAGAATAAATTATTGGTGTTCTCTGAAAATATAGTACAAGTTTTATCTAGACTAGATAGTATGCAAAGGCATGTAGAAAGAATAATTCCAATTAGACCAAGAGGCCAAAATAAGATTTATGTTGCCTTTGTTGATTTACAAACAATCAAGAACAACACATAAGAGATTAGAATATCCTATTTGCAAATGATGCATGATAGAGGCATAGCTAACAAGTTTGCAGATGAGACCATGTCCATGAAAAACCAATTAAGGGAAGAGGCTAGTGAGCTCACCAATGAGTTTAATTCCATGAAGCTTGCTTTGGAAAGTGTCCAAGAGGCACTTCTCAAAGGTAATGATCAGCTCTATGAAGCTCCTCAATTCAAGAAGGTGAGAAGAGGAAGGGACAAGGAGGATGAACAGGTAATAGAGGATCTAGATTGCATCCATGAGGAGTATGATTCGGCACATCCAAATAGTGGGTCAATACAAGATCATGAGGGGCCAAACTAGGCCTCTAAGTGGCAATGAGAATTAAGAAAAATAGAGTTACACAACTTGACATAAAAATTTGAATAGGTTATTAACATAATTTGAATAATATGCAAGAACATAATTTGTAGCAAATTGAATGCAGTTTCTAAGCTACTAGTCCTTTTTTGGAAAAAAGTAAATCTATTTAGTTAAAATTTGCAATTTCAATGCAGTAGTACTAAATTTTCAGGAAAAAAATAAAAAGCAGGTGTTTTTTCGGCCACCCTAACGATGAGCAATTTTTTTTAATCTTTCAATATAAGTAGATGACACATGCTTGGATGTGACGCATATTTTTTTGTAAGTAAATAATTAGTTATTAATTTTCTAGTAGGAATTTTTAAAAATATTAAAAACCACTTTTCCGACCACCCTAACTTGGTCAAAACATTATGAAATTCATTTTTTTTAAACAATAGCTTGTAAAGCATAGTGTGTGGTGCATCTTTCGGATTCAAAAAATCTATATCCGTTTAAAAGTTATAGATGTTTTTCAATCATCCTATCAATCAAAACTTTACACATAGTGCATGTAGAAAATCAATAATAATTATCTATTAAATTCAAAATAAATCATATCTTATAGCAGTAGAATGTTGACAATTTGTTGAACAAACCTTTCCGTTTCATCAAAATAGGATGAAAAAAAATGTTGTCAGCACAAAGGGTAAAGTCCAAGAAACTCTTAGAACTCCTGTAAACAAGTTGAGGTTGTTGAATTTTAGGCTTGGTAGTCCCCAAGCCAAGTACCAAAGCAAAATAAATATCTGATATAAACGAAGATCCATTTTGACCAAATCGAATATCTGATCACTAGTACAGAAACAACAATATATGATTTAAAAACTACTAAAAATTGGATTAAATGACTAAACATGATCACGCGACCATTAGTAGTTTATTGCTAGTCATCTATAATGCAACCAGATTGATGACTAAACCATTTTTAGTCATTTATTGGTTGTTTTGATTAATCAATTTGGTAGTATATTTTTGTCGTTAATTTAGTGATTGATTGTTGTAAACTGGTCACTTATTTAATCATTTTTTATTCACTAATATATTTAGTCGTTAATTTAGTCATTGATTGTTGTTAATTGGTCACTTATTTAGTCATTTTTACTCATTGATTTTCGTCCATTGGTAGTGTATTTAGTCACTAATTTTAATCATCATTTTTATCAATTTGGTAGTTTATTTAATTGTTTTTGTTCACTGATTTATGTCAATTGGTAGTATATTGATGCATTGTTTATTAATTGTTAATCATTATATTTAGTCATTTATTCACTGAATTCTATCAATTGGTATTATATTTAGTCAATTGGTAGTTTATTTAATTGTTTTTGTTCACTGATTTCTATCTAAAAATGTTGGAAATTAATGAGACAATGCTTTTGAGGTCTAAACATAAAACACATAAAACACAATCAATCATTCATTTGCACATAATGAAATGGCTATTAAGAAGGAAAAATACTAAAATTTTATTGAGAAAAGGCATTTTTACAATAGATACAAGACAAAAATATGTGTCTTTTTTTTGAAAAATGTGTTACAAAGTGTGTTTCTCAATGTTGTGACTAAGAAAAATGAGTTACAATGCATTTGTTTGCTTATACAGCTCCAAAACAAACAAAAAACACTAAGATCCCTAAACAACACATTCAAACTATTGCATAAAGTAGTGGGCCAAGCTGTCTAACAACTAGTACATGATAAACATCAACTGTCATTTTTTAAAAATATTTTAGTGGCCACCGTGTGAAGGTCCCTTCTTTCTCTTTCAGATGGACAACTCCATCTATTTTTTCTTCATAAGCAAGGGGTATGTTACTTGTGACCTTTAAAATATTTACATTTGTATCTCTTGTTCCTTTCAATTTGACTCCATGTACAATAGATAGTGAGTGAATCCGCCCAATTCCCATAGCAACACCATCAAACAAATCGAACACCCCAACTTTATCCCCTTCTTGGAGTTTATCAATACATTTTTTGCAAAAAAAAATATATATTATATTGAGATATAAAACATTCGATAAATATTTATAAGAAACTAGAAAATAACAATAGGAAACCTGAAACCATGCACCTAACAAAGTTGTTGCATTAAAAATGTTAATGTAGCAACTTTTATATGTGAATATTTTAATGCAGCTTTGATAGGAAACAAAGATAAGAAATTTTCACATCAATATTTTCACTCGAGTGAGAGCTACTGTAACATACCTGTGATGGAGTGTACTGTTGTCATAAGACCTTCAACAATTCCAAATTTATCATTGATCACCTGAAAAGGATAAGAGAGTTTAAAATTGTGGAACTCTAAATTTTATTCTCTAGTAAAAATATAGTGTTTTCATGTCTAAAGATTAAATACATTTGAAATTGTATGATTCAAGTATTTAACATATTCTTACAAACCTTAGCCAAAGGAGCTAGGTAGTTAGTGGTATAGCTAGCATTTGAAACAATGTTTAAATAAGATTTGTACTCATGCTCATTAACCCCAACAACAAACATTGGGGCATCCTTGGTAGGAGTTGAGATGATTACTTTTTTAGCACCTACCTGAGAATGACCAACAAGAAGAAAAACATTACTATTTCCTGCTAAAGTAAAGAGTCACCTAAAAATCATTTGTTAAGTTCAACACTCTTACACCAATACAAATAAAATTATTTTAAAACTTATTATTAGAAACATAAAAATTTCATTAACATCCAAGGTATACCCTGTAGGATCTATGAAACATCAAAATGACATATATGAATTGAACCATAATGTCTACACATGAACTTCTGCTAACTTTAAGATCATCTAGAATAACATTCCTAATTCTAGAACAACATTAATGTAACTAACTAGCTACTTGAAAAGAATATCAAACACCCTATATATAAAACTATTAGAGACATGATATTTCCATGGTCCATTACTGTGCAATTTTTTTTGTATAAAAAAATCACATTCTGTGATCCAATCATCAAGATGAAGAAAGCCATCTACCAAACGATCCCAGAATGATCCAAAATGTTGATACAAAAACACACTTGCACATAGTCTTCTACCAAAAGCTTGCTAATTCAAAATTATTAGAGGTCAAAAAAGGCATACCTTCAAGTGTGCAGTTGCTTTCTCTTTATTAGTAAAGACTCCTGTTGATTCAACCGCATACTTTGTACCAACCTCACCCTGGGGATTTTCTTCCAAATTTCTAAAGAATTGAATTGGATTAGACATGTATGTAAATATGCATAACAACACATCAAATAAAAGAAAAAACTTTGACCCTTGTAAACACTTTTCTCATGAAAATCTCTCATAGAAGCTTATCATTGGACATTTAAAATGACTTATCTACAACCAAATACAACAACGTGTGTCTCACCAAAAAGTAATTTTTTTTCATCCTTGACCTTCACTTCATGTTTCTTCCACAAGCCATGGACACTATCATATTTGAACATATAGTTCTGAATGTAACATAAACAAAGAAAACAATGATGAGTACTCACAAAATCTGATTATGCCAGTAGTCAATTAATGAAATATATAAAGACTCATAATAACATACTGCATTATGGAAATTGCAAATCCTTCTAGGAAAAGAATTACCAAAAGAAAAGGATCAAAATATATAATGCTATGATGGACAAAAACAACTTGTAACCAAAATTTTCCACCATTTCTTATTGAAGATTAAATAACTTCTAGTTGACATGAGACATTTACCACAACATGAGGTCTTTTGGCCAATGCTATTGCCTGTGCCATCATGTCAATACCCCCAACAACCTGGTAGAATTAATCCACATTAGTGCCAAGATAATGCCCATAATGATCTAGACCTAGCTTACAAAAAGAAATTTCAGGTGGTGCATCAAAACAACATATAATACAAAAAGAAAACTTTATCATATAGATAAATATTACAAAAATGTAAGATAACTCTCAAAAATTTCAATAAAATTTCAATGAAAATATAAAGTTACCATTATTTTGCAATCCATGTTGAACTTGACAAAAATTCCATTTATTATGCTAATTGAATGATTCAACAATAATACATGTGATTTGGTCAAATTATCCCTTAAAATAAAACTTCAAGTGGTGTGTTTATTTTAATTATACATGCATATATAATATACATAATTTTATCATTTGGACCAAAAAGAAAAACTCAACAATAGATAAATTGAAAAAAAACATAGAAATCATTTGCTAAAATTTAAACATGTGAATATATATCTAACTTTAGAAAGGTCTCTTCATATAAAGCATAATAGAAAAAGTGAAAATCAATCAAGTTCCAAGTTTTTATCTTTGTGCTTCTAATGTACTCATTGATTAAAATTTAGGAGTCTCCCAATAGTTTCTACTTGTTTCATCACATAATAGATTTTAAGGGCTCAATCTTCTTGATCTCTTTGTGATTAGATTAAGGCTACCAGTTAGAAGGTTGGATCATATTGACCATTACCAAGGCCTTCTCAATCATGGGAATCTAATCCCATGGACTTCATAGGTGGTTTTATCAACACCTAGTGCAAAGACCACTACATCATTATTGTTTCCTACTATTTTTCATTGCAAGGAATTTCCTTTCCTTGAGTTGAGCAAAGAGATAAAGATGTCACAGTCATATGTCATGCAAAGGTGGCAATTTGAAGGAAGATCTGATTCCATACACCTGAGAGATATGGTGCCTCTAAACTCAACAGATACATGTCCCTCAAACGTGTCGTGACAATGCAAATTATAAAATACAATGATGTATCATTTGGAAAGCTAGAGCTAGTTCATGTTACATGTTATGATATCATCTTAGACCTAGTACATATGACAGTTGGGGTTTGGTTATTATGCATGTGTGACAAGTGCAGTAAGAAATTGACTGATTTAATAAAGGTACTCATGTCAATTTATCTTGAATACATGCTTCTTTCAGTGGTTGCTAGGGTTGCATTGAAGAACATTGTAATGAGGTGATTGTAGGGATATGGGACTGTGCAAATTAAATGAATGATGCTAAGTGCAAGTTAGTGAATTCAGTGAGTATCATATTAAGCATATACACAATGAAAGTGTAGTCTTGAATAGGTTTGGTGAATAAAGTGCTTGTATCAAATCTATCCTTGAGAGGAGCATGTATCATTATAACATTGCTACATAAATGATACTAAAGGGGTGGGGTTTTGATAAAAATCAATTAGCTCCTTATAAAAGTAAGCAACTAAGGGTTTTGTTGTGAGCTTCATGAGAGATTGAAAGGTAGGGAGTTAGACCATCTTAGTTCATTATCAATATGAGGTCCAAATTCTAGGACAGTCAGTATTAGTTGACAGTTTTATGAAGCCATGCTCATATTTTGTGCTCAGACTTTGCTAGAATGACTTGAAGTGTTTACGGGAGAACATGTGCCATGATATCACATTTCTTTGAGGCATTTTTTAAAACAATTCTCTTGCCTTGTCTATGCTTCCACATTTTCATGTATGTCTAGTAGGGTAGTCATATCACATTTCTTTGAGGCATTTTTTTAAGAAGTTCACTTGCCTTGTCTATGCTTCCACATTTTCATGTATGTCTAGATAGGCTTTCCCACATCACTGATGGCATGACTTGAAGTGTTTGCGGGAGAGCGGGTGCCATGATATCACATTTCTTTGAGGAATTTTTTGAAATAGTTATGCTTCCACATTTTCATGTATGTCTAGCAGGGAACTCTCGCATCACCACAAAGGCCAACAACAAACCATGTGGTGTTGTGATGGAGGCATACAATGACGGTTTCAAAGGTTGAGGAGTTGGGATTTACACCCATTGGTTGCATTTTCTTAAAATTTTCTGAGGACTTTTCAGAAAAACCCATTTTAAACATATCCTTTAATCATGGCCTTCTATGATATCACATTTCTTTGAGGCATTTTTTGAAATAGTTCATTTTCCTTGTCTATGCTTCCACATTTTCATGTATGTCTAGAAAGGCACTTGTAACTACAACATATGACAAAAAAAAGGATCACCAAGTCTGATACACTTATTGTGAGTTGTGAGAAGAAAAAATCATCTTGGAGACCATTACAAGAAACATAGTACAAAGCTTAGAGTAATTCTATGATGAATTGTACTAATCAAGTTGGGTAGTGATCTTGGGTGAGTTGTGGATCTTACAAAATTTAAAGGATACTCAGAGCTCATCCATGGTCTTGAGGTGATGTTCAATTTTGAAGGACAACTGGAGGATCCAAACAAAGGTTAGCAGGTTCTCTACACAGATGTTGAGGGAGCTATGATGCTTGTAGAAGATGGTCCCTGGCAAGAGTTTTGCAGTATTATGCATAAGATTTATATATATATCCTAGAGAAGGTATGATGAACTCACATATCATAGTTAAGATAGATTATTATGCATAATATAGTTGGGAAAAGCTTTAACATATGCTATTGTTTGAATGGTAATGTGACAAATAGTCATGTGACTATGAAAATTTTAAGAGAGAATATGATTTTGTGCTATAGATTTGTGAAATTATGAGTAGAAGTGTTTAATAGGAAAAAGGTAAACCAAAGGCCAGTATCTTCTCATAATATCTCAGACATGGTAGATCCTTGGACCAAATCTCCAACAAAATATGAAGTGGATCTGGTGGTTGCATCATGGCATGTTGCTATTGTATTAGGGGTTGTGGAATATTCAAAAAAAGAGTTTGTAGGCATGCTAATCAACTAGTACTCATGCTTGATTCATATGACTTGTACGAGGGATTTCTTCTTATTGTGCAATAATTTCAAACCTTACTTGATACCAAGGGCCTTCCTGTGATTGTAGGCATTGGAGGACCAAGTGGATCTGGCAAAACAAGTTTTTCTCATAAGATGGAAAACATTGTCGGTTGCAAGGTGATTCTCCTTGAGAGTTACTATAAAATAGATCAAATCAAGGAATTTAAGTTTTATTACTTTATCTCCCTTGATTTATCTCTTCTTTTAAAGAATATACAAGATATAAGAGCTCGGTGGACTACTAGGATTCCTTAGTTTGATTTTGAGAAATGCATAGATAGTGGCTATGAAAGAAGTTTCAAAGGACAAAGGCTAAAAGGAATCATTACAAAGATATGTACCAAGATGACAACCTACAACTCTTCCAAAGGTAGTAAAGAAGATAAATGGCAAGATTTTAGAAGGTATAGATGTATTGTAGATGCAAACTATGACAATCAAGTTGCTAATGAACTGAAGAGTCATAATCACGTCATCAAAAGACACTCGAACAAATTCTAATGCACTCGCAATACACATGATGAAGATTCTATGAGAACAGTAGCATGCATCATGAAGGAGAGTATAGTCATAAGAAAAATCTTTTTGGCTATAGGCAATGAAGGTATGAAGATGAAAGGATAGTCACCCAAAGGATTGAAATGGTAGTCTAAAAGCATGAAGATAAGGTAACTTTCTTTGATTACAATCACAAAGATGGCCATGGATCAACATAATTTTTAAAGCCACAACCAACTAAGGAGGATTTTCATAAAGGTCATTGATGAAGGAAGACAAAAAAGGACAGTCTTATCCATGAGTATTTGAGACCTTGACAAAGGTAGTGATAAAGATAATTGAGGATAGTCAAATTAAATAGTCAAGGTTTTAAAGAAAGATAGTATTAATGACTATCATTAGGATTAAGGATAGTCTTTGACTATAATAAATATAATCATCATTCACCAAAACCTAGGGCATGTAAATCAAGAAATGAGGGAAATCATATAAATAAAGGGTAAAGTCTTGAATGGACAATTGAAAAGAGGGAATATAGTGACAGTCAAGGGTTCAATGGCCAATGGATATGACTAAGGGATATTCAAGGTTAGGATATAAGAGAGGACTGCCACCTAATCACTAATTCAAGATAATGGAATCACCATAGTGCCAATCACAATCCTAACAAGGTTACTAAGGTAGGGTAACATGAAGACTTCATCAAATGAAAATGACCACCAAGAATGACAGTCAAGAACAATCCTCTCATCTAAATGATAATAAAGAGGAGTCTAGAAGGTAGTGATCCATGTCAAGATGCATAAGAGAAGCTTTCAAACCATGAAATTACAAAGAGGGAGAGTGGTCCCAATGGGATAACTACAAACCTTAACCATGGACATATGAGTCTTTTTTACTTTTGCTGGAAAGTATTAATTTAATTGATTTTATTTCCTATGTGATTTTTGCTAGAAGGTATATATGTATTGCAATTGACAAGCTATATGAACAAGACCTCAAGTAAATAGTCTATTAAAGAGATTATTTGCACTAGAGGACAAAGTTTTGATCAAAGGTATAAATTAAAGATAAACAAGGTGAGGATAGTTCAAAGTTCTTGTAGATAAAGATAGTGGAAGTCACTATGAAGAAGATGGTGAGTTTTATCATGAAGTACAAGGGAATAAATGAGAAGTGATGGTCACCATTAAGCTCATAACCTCTTGTAACCCTACCTTGTCATTGGTCAAGGTTGAAGGAATGTGTAACAAAGAAGACCAAGTTCTTTATGGCATGCAAGGATAGCCATAACTTTATGTAAGTCATTTTAATTGATGACAGTGGTTTATCATTTATGATAGTGGCCTTGAGGAAGTTATAGGGGAAATATTATGAATCGTAAAGTATGATAGTCCATATTGAAGAAGGACGATTCAAGTGATCTCATATGAAGAAATTCATAGCTTATGTTTTGGATCAAAACCATGAATGCAACAAATGGAATTAATATTGATGGGTCAAAGGTAACAGAGTACAGTGAAAAGGTAGTCATAAGACATGAGGTAGACCATACAATATCAAGCATCAAATGGTAAAGGATAGTCTTTAGGACTGTAAGGAAGAACTTGGTTGCTATTTGTGATAGTAAATGACCAATGAAGTGTAAGACAATTATCAAATTCAAAGGTAGGATAGTCTTGAAGGTTCATGAAGAATTATCAATCAAAGATAGTCCTCTAGGAGTCAATGCTTGATGATAGTGTCTTGAGGTTCACATGGTAGATTAGTGACTACAAGTAAACAACACTATGAGGTGAAGTGATTAAGGATGAAAACATATAAAAGGAAGAGGACATTCCCTACATCAGAGGGTAGTGTTTCATTGCATTGGACTTTAGATGGTTGCCTTTGCATTCTTTGACTATCCTCTTATCTCAAAGGTCTCAAGGTACTATCATCAAACTCTTGACAGTGAACCCTAAGCAAGGTTTGATGCCTCCTCACAGAAAATATACTTAGGTTTTAATGCTTTTTTGAGTTAGAAATTGTCATTTAAGGAAAATGATTTATCCTCCTCTTTGTGTTTAGGGGACTTTTCGAATCCCATCGAAATGGGGCCTGATTCAAAAAAGCATTGTAAAGATAAATCAAAACAATACTCTCTAAAGCATTTTGGATTTAAACTACCCCCAAAGGGAAGAAATGCAAAATTTGATATGACCTAACCAAATAATTATTTGATGCATCAGGCACAAATCCATCAAAAGTTAAAGGAGCGCCAAACATATCATCATTTGACAATACATAAAGAGAAAAATTACAACAGAACACAAGTAAGAACTCTATACATTCCTTTAGCAGAGAAAAAATCTAAATCTATTTGGTAAAGCATGCAAAAAAAAGTAAATCTCCTCATTTGGGTACAATGCACCCTGGCTTTTGTATGGAGAAAAACCAGCCCAACTTTCAATATCTTTGTTATCCTTGGGTATGAGGAATCTTTGTGGTTCAAATTTAAGGGAATTATCCCATAAATAAGGAGATCTATGAAGATTGTAAACTTGCAATAGCGATTTATTTCCTTAATGAATGGTGCTCTAAAAAATAGTAATTCACAATCTAAGATATAAATCCTTAATCTGAAGAAAAAAATACACCCAATAATTTTTTATTTTCAAATAAGTATAGAGGCTTCAATTCATGGAGACCCTGCCTAGTATACAAAACAAATATAAATAAGGAGATATAAAATGGTGTTTAGTGCTAGAAATCATCTCCAAAAGCTATTAGAGAGAGACAACAAATCAATAGATCAGGAAGATTCTGAAAGAAAAAACCATAAAAAATCTTTATTTTCATCATGGAATCATTATTAAGTGAAAACTTGAGAACATAATAAGTCTTGATGAGTGAAACTACTTCCAGGCCGTCAAACACCTCACCATGCAATACCTCTAAACTTTTATTTTGTGGGGATTCCCTAAAAGACACGGTTGTAGGGCATTGGAACAATTTGTTGGTTATTTTTTAAGAACCAAACTGATCTCCAAAGATACCTATGGACTTTTCCGTTTCCAATTATCATTATTTCTAAATGGGTTGGCCAACGAACGAACAAGACTTCTATTCCTACTCTTTGGGCTTTGTGAAACCCGAGAGGGTGATCCCACAATGTATACTCAGACACTTCACACAATTACAATCAAATACATTGCCAATAACATATATCTCTCATAAAACCATTCACTAATATGCATCAAATAAGTTGGAAGCTTATTAATCAATGTCATATATATTGCGCACAAGAGGATGAAACTTTAACACAAAAAAACAACAATAGTATCCACTTGAGAGTTTATGATTTAAAATTTGAGGAGCTAATGAATCAACATTGAAAAATGAACCACAAATATTCTGCATGAACCGGTGCCTTTATTCCAAGCACATAGTCAATATTTTCCTATGTGACCTAATAACAATTTAAACAATAGCACCTATAACCTCAAGAAACCTTGCATTAAAACATTTCTCTATGATGTTCATGATTATTACTACTTATAACCATCCTAGCACCTAGTTCTTATAAGTTATTAATCTCACCCAATCATTTACATCAATTCATTGAATCAATAAGCAAGCATGAAACTAAACATCTACCATGAAATGATAGAGACAAATGAAAGAAATCCTGGATTGCTTTCACTCATAACTTATAGAACACATATAAGGCGAGACAATAGCCATGAAACTAATATTACTTTGTATTATCAATGCTATATTTCTATCAAACTTACATGCATAAATATGAACTCCAAAAGAAACTTAAAACAAAAACTCTAAAACTTGCTTCATATTGCCTTGACAATTTCACAGTGTCAACTCAAAATTTTTAACTAACTCTTACTTCTGGCCCTAAATTCCTTCTTCTAGAGATGGAGAAAAATAAGCTTCAAACCGAAAAAAACACATGTCAAGCTTCCATTCGACTGTTGCAACAATATTCTATTTTCAGTTACACTCTTGTCTTTAGGTGAAGCAAAGAAACATGAGGCAAAATTGACCTCAACTCATTGTAGAAAATGGGTCCCACCTCCAAAGACATCATTAGTTTGTTACAACAGTTTCAAGATATTCTCCATGCACTCAAAAAATGCCAACTATGGGAAAGCCAAAACAAAAAAACTTACGAAGCAAGACAAGGAAAGCAGAAAAAAGTCAAAATTCACTTTAAATCCACATTAGCACCATGTGCTATCCATTTCAAATTGGGGAGAGAATAATATTTTACCATGTTTTATTAAAAGTCGAATCTGTACTGTATTTAGGCTATGTATTATTCATCTCCCATCCATTATTCATCTTACTCATCAATCCCTACACAAATTCATTTTGTGTATTTCTCCAACCAAGTGTTATATTCTTCCTTAGTGGGCCATTTTACATTCAACAAATCTTGCACCTTAGTAATGTACTGAGAATATCTTGCATCGATTAAAATCCTGGCTTCTTTAACAAATATGTCCATCGTTGTTTCAATTTCCACCATTGTGTCAATATTTGAATTGAGCAAGATGTAATCAGTGACAATCAAGGTCATCATAGCTGTTGTAAGCATTCCTCCCAAATCTTTCTTCCAGGTGTCAAATGGATATAATTCACCTTTTAAACTCAACATCTGAGGCATACCACATTCCTCGATCACTTTGAATATCTTAAACTTACCCTGGAGCTGTATACCTAACTTTCCATGGAAAGTAGTTATTTCATTTATTGAGTCAATGATTTGCAAAATGTTAGTAATATTGGTAGGTGCCTCAAGGTCCTCATTCATTTTGGGCATCATTTCTTTCAAAGTATTTACTCCAGTAATCCAATTATTCCATTCATTCTTGAAGGCCTTTTGTACTTGTAGATACTTTGTATTTGCCTCATGAATATTCTTAAAAGTGGCCCAAACATCGTTGGCCTTGTGGAACAACTTGGTCACCCTATGCTTCGATACATCCTCAAAAATTTCATTTGCCACCCTTACTTTTTCAAGTTTGGTCTGCTTGACATTTTCCTTCTTAACAGTCAACTTACCTTTCAGATCATCAATTTTCAAGGCCAAGGTCTCCCTATCCTATGTAGAAAAATGAAATGAAGAAGAGGATGGTGGAGTTATTGTCTTTTGAGTAGCCTAAATAGTGGCTCTCATCTTATTTAGCTCATCCAGGGCCTTATTGTACTCCTTAACCAAAGAATCATATTTTTTTTGAGAAATATGTGCAACATCCACATTAAGCATTGGAGCATGGGCAGTTAACTCAATTGCCTAGATAGGAGTTATGTCAGTAGCTCTATTCACCACTACATAACCAATTAACTTCTTCAATAGGTCTATCAACATCATGTTTGCTAGTATTAGGTGCCATAGACCAAATTGCAAGAGTATGCAACTTTGGATTATATCCATAACCAAACACTTTATCCTCAAATTGATCTTCATATATTAAAGCTTGAGGGTCTCTTCTAATTGCATCATATGCTATGGCAGCAATGATAGTACATCCTGGAAATAACGTGATTCCACTATCCTTGACATTTTTTCTAGCTTTAGTGGGAGTAATAGCTACAATTTCAGCCTTGATTTTCTCTTCTGCTTTCTCAACTTCCTCCTGATGAGAAGGTTCAACATTAGCTCGGGCTGATTCAAGTCTCTCCTTTATCTCCTTACTCCACCGTTGAATCATAAACTCCTAAAATTCCTTGGTCTACACAAATTTATCATCAACCAAAAATTCATCACACTCCCTAATCCTGGGATCATCATCATTTTCTCTGTCATATTGCCATTTGACAATTCTGTCAGGGGGAACATTTGAACGATGAGTCTCTTCAATATGGGGAGGAGGAAATTTCTGCTCCACCTCCTCATTTCCTGGCACATGTTCTGCCATTTGTTCCTCCCTAACCTCTTGAACATCTACAGGTTGTTCTGGAATATCCATAGCATGTTGTTGTTGTTGTTGTTGTTCTAGGAGAACCTATGCTTTATCAGCAACCTCCTTTACCTTTACCTTAAAATCACTAGACTGATAATCCCTTAGCATAGTGAAAGCTCTTTCCAGCGGGTTTGCAATTACATTGTATGGACTTATGTAAAAGGAATTCCTTTTAATGATAATTTCCTCAATTTTCATTATAGTTTTCCATTCCTTCTTTCTTGTCATTATAGTCTCATCACTTATCAGATTTCTTAATACATCATCTTTATAGAAGAATTCATGACGTATGATGCCTAAGCGTTTTTGTCTTCTTCTTCTTGCCACAAACCCTTCTGGATCAAAAACTCTAATCTCATCAACATACATTCTGAGATTATTTACCATGATGCCAAAATTTTCATACCCCTTAGGGGCAGTGACTCTGAAGTAAGCAAAAGCACATTAGGGATTTACCACAATACATTTCTTGGGATTTCTAAACATCTCATAATCCATGCCATCAATTTTCCACATGAGATCCATAAAATCCAATCTATCTAAGACATACAAGGGTAGACAATGAGGTGCCACTTTAGCTCCATAGGCTTTGATCAAAGTATATTTAGAATGTAAAAACCAATCTGCCCAGTTATGTGTGGCTTTTGATCCTAGTATATCTTTTGGACATATGATACTTCCGATCTTTTGAGAAAGCCTGAATATAGGTGTCACACCCAATGTTTCTAAGATACCATATCTAACAGTATTAGCAAACAAGATATAATTAGAATTGGAGCACTCCTGATCCCAAATGTATGTCCACATCTATACTGGTAGAACATTATTTTCACTGTCCCTAAGTTTCATATCTAATTTTCTCTTCCATTCATAATCACCCTCCCATAAGCGCATATGCATTAACAAAGAGTAATGTGGGAAACATAAAGGGAGCACCTCCTTTTTTAGATTGAGAAAATCCTCATGCATTCGTTCAACAACAAAGTTAGCATAATCAAAACCAGTATTTTGATTATGACCTTCTATATTCACCACCATCACCAACAAATTAGGGGCTATCCTAACCTCAAATTCTCAAGCCAATACTTGATTTAAGAAATAATAAGTTTTCTTGAAGTAATCTTAAAACTCCTCACACTCGAAAGGCTTAGCATCCTTAGCAGTGAGTTTCTCCTTGCTCCTTCTGTGTCACACAAGAAGTCTTTCCTTGTATGCATATTTCCTCTTCTCATACTCAACATACAACTTAGCGCTCCTAAACTTTACAATATAATTAGGATTTAACCCAAATACATCTATCATCTTATCCTTTGTTAACTCCAAAAATATATCACTATTTTCACTTAT
Source organism: Sequoia sempervirens (assembly GCA_007258455.2). Lineage (NCBI taxonomy): Eukaryota > Viridiplantae > Streptophyta > Pinopsida > Cupressales > Cupressaceae > Sequoia > Sequoia sempervirens. Next base: position 4,837 of record VDFB02321478.1, on the reverse strand, counting down.
GATTGTCCTATCCATAGGGTTATAGTGCCTAGCCAGTTCCATCATTAAGTCTACTTCCACAAACACATTCGGGACCACCATCTTTCCAAGGCTCAACCCCCATAGATAACATGTGGGCTTGCTAAGATGTCGCCTATTGAAAGCATACTAGAACAATTGCCATCTGCTTTGAGGTTGTGGTTTTTCACCAATTTGACCAGCACTATCAATCAACCTAGTGGTCATGGCAACTTGACCTATGGGTCTTTTACCAATTTGTGACCCTCCCTCCTTTATATCTCTAGAGGCCTCTTGCATAAATTTCTCTATTTCTTTCTTTGCACTTCTGGATTGAGTGGACGTTGTAGGAGTACTTGGTGAAGGGTTGGAGACTACTAGTGGCTTAGACTTAACCTCAGCTGAAACATCTTGAGTTTTAAGTCGTTTAAGCCTCTTCTATTTTGGTTTCCTCTCTAGTCTAATAATTAATTCATTGGGCTCTGGGTCACTCATGTTTGTAATGTAATAGAACTAGGGTTTACAATTTCTTACAGTCAAAAGAAACCCTTCACAATTATGAGAGCACAAAACACTACTATTGAACATGACACTTTCCTCAAAATCTATCCAGTGCTTAATCACCAAATTGAAGCTATCAGTAGTGAAAAAATAGACAGTCCCCACTTTCTTATCAGCTCTCAAAGGTATTCACCTCAATACTTCAACTAGAAGGAGATATTAGTTTTTCTTACCCTGGTGAACGCTATGACACATTTGTTACTAGTAATTTTTGAAGCTTCCCTCACAATTTCTTCAGCTCCTGGTATCCCTTCTGCTAGCCAATGAGTCCAAGTGCACAATAAACTAGGTATCTACTTTCTTTTACGACCAAGAGAGAGGCCTGCCACCATTAATGCTTGATAGTAAGTTTGCGCAAGCGAATTGACAATTAGTCATTTAGGTTTAAACCTTGATTGTTGATCATTTGACTTTAAAACTACATCAATGGTTATTAGTTCATCTCGCCACCTTCTTCTTTTCTTTATGCGAGGTGCTCAGGATTCTACCACGTTGGCTCTTCATGGAGTAGTTGTTGCTTATCACTTATATACCTCATCCTTGTCCAGCTCCATCAATGATGTAAGTGTTTTATGCGATGAAATCTCAGCCCTTGGATCTACGGCCTATCCTTTGGTCACGTTCACTTCCATCACTCCTCACCAATCCAACCTCACACCTAGGCTCCTATCAGTGACAGGGAGTATAGTAAAGGCACCAAATTTAGACACGTACACCTGTATGAAAATAAATGGCACAAAAGGTATCATAGATAAGATGTGCTCAGATTAGTGAAAGAAGCTTTTAAAATAAGGGACTCTATCGCTCATCGCTAATCAAGGTTGAAGGATTTGGAATGGATCAACGATTAATGATAAAAAACATTGGGCCATCGGTCATCGCTAATTCTCCTCATATGATTTGCAAGAAATCAGCGACAAGAGATCATCATAGTGCCATTACATATTGTGTGTCACTAATGTAGAACTTGGCATTTAAAAGAAATTCGCGATACACGATGCAAAGGAAATCCATCCATCACTCATCGCTAATAAAAATTGACATTTCATAACATATCTGTGATAGGCAATAAGATCATAAGGCCGGAGGGCATTGCTTATCGCTATTACAACATTGAAGGATCAAAAACTATTGGTGATAAGTGATCCCTCATTAATACAAAGGACATCACTCATTGCACATTCAATTTTAAGAGTTCCACCACTATTTGCAATGAGCGATATCAAAGAGATACCACCCCATTGCTTGTCACCAATTTGGAACATACACTTCAAAAGTAATCAACGATGAGCAATTAAGATAGAGGCCAACATAACTTAAGTAAAAATCTTTAGGAACGTGCTCATAAATTGTTTTAATGGAGGGGAGCCCTCTAGGCTGATACGATAGAAATGACTCACAAACACCTAATCCATTATAATGCAAAGGATGTAAAGGCCAAACATGCCTTTATCTTAACCTTATAAAAATTATGATTCCCGAACTTAGGATTGGGGAACCGGTTACCAGACGATAATGATAGACATAAGAAGTTTTAAGATAACTGACTATAGACAAAAGGGAATCAACAAAAAAATAGAACATTACAAGCATTTATGGAAGCAAGAATCCTAAACCCTCGTATATCAGTCCTACATCTAAATGTGACAAGGGTTTAAGATGGAACACAAATTTTTGTAGGTTCCATCAGTGGCTCCGACTGGGGATGTATGCCTCCTGCAGGGATAGTGAGATCCTGAGAATCTAAAGTTGAAGTAGACCAAAAATGTGGATAAAAACAAGAGGACCCAAACCAGGGAGATATCCAAACTAGGTAGTAGGATGAAAGCAAATACACCTATATACATAATATACAAAACCAAATCATACATGGAAAATAACATACTTAGGAGAAGTATGGCTTTAAGAACTGTCCATGTACTCACAGTTCAAAAAGTTTTCCTGTTAAGCTCTGAAGGAAATATGAATCTTCTACATGAGTGCTGATTATCAAATAAGGGCCAGTCCATAATGCTTCAAATTTCCCATGCTTTCCCTTATCCCGAGCCCTTGCATTATAGGCTAACACCATACTATCCACTTCAAACTTTTTGGGAGAAGCTCTCTTGTCATATAGATGCTTAACTTGCAATTGCATCTTCATGTTTTTAACTTGAGCTTCCCTCATGATCTCATCTAATTGCATGAGATTATTTATTTTGTGTTGCATATCATCACATTTCTTCATCATATTCTTTCACGAACTTATACATCTTGAGCAGGTTATTTTGTGGAAATCTAGCATCTAGACCATACACTAAGCCAAATGGTGAATAACCAATAGCCTTTTTCACAGTCACTCTATCTGCCCAAAGTGTTAATTTTAGCTTTGAGTCCCAAGCCTTTTTGTTCTTTTCCATGACTCTCTTGATTATCTTCATCAAGCTCTTATTGCTAGAATCAACTTGACCATTTCCTTGAGGATGGTAAGGTGAAGAGTAAGAGACTTGTATACCATGACTTTCACAAAAGTCCTTGAATTCATCTAACCTGAAACACATAGCATTATCTGAGATAATCCTCTCAGGGACTCCAAATCTGATAAGAATATTATTTAATAGAAAATCCTCCAAATCTAATAAGAATATTATTTAATAGAAAATCAACTATCACCTTGCTTGTTTCCTTCTTTGTGGGTATTGCTTGCACCCATTTTGTAAAATAGTCAGTGGCAACAAGAATCCATGAGTGGCCTCCACTAGATTTCTCTGGTATTTCTCTAATGAAATCAATTCCCCATTGTTGAAAAGGGGCTTCAACTATCATAGGTATGAGTGGTAAATTTTTGGAGAACTTCAACTTTCCTGAGAACCATTGACAAGCATCACAAGTTTTAACAAACCTGTGAGCATCCTTAAAAATAGTACGCCACTAGAATCCAACTCTTAAAATCTTGTGTGTAGTGGTCTTTGCCATGTAATGACCACCACACACCCCATTGTACATTTCCTGCAAAAGTTCCAATGCATGCTTTCCAGCTACACACTTAAGAAGTACACCATCCAGGATTCTCCACCATAACTCATTGTCAATAATCACATACTTGATGGTGACGAGCCTAGTTTTTGGTCAAATTTTTGGTAGAATCTATAGTCCATTTGTTGGAAGTGTCATGAAATTTATTAGTTAATTGTTAATATTTGCATAATGTTTCCCTCAAACCATTGACATTGGGTTTAACCCTATCTTTGCGAAGTTTTAATGACATTGGCATATTATGTGAATTAAATCTATATTGATTTTGTGTATGGTTGATGAATGATCTTTAAGGCAATTATATATGTGCAATTATTATGCATACTGAAACTGCTATGCATGACACAATTTGTGGATGCTAAGTTGAGAAAGGAAACCGCCAGATGGTCATACAGGGGAATCATTCAAAGGAGTCAAATAAAGGACAATGACAACGGATTCCCCACGACAGTCAATTGCAACCACCTTGTATTTATGGCATTGAGCAATCACGAGCATTACTGTAGTGCTGAGTCCACGTTTGGGAATGCATGTCTGATTGGATTCCTTGCGGACATAATCGCTCTACCACTCTTTTCCTCGTTTTCCCTAAATGACATCCTCTCAGTTAGTGGGAGTTGAACACCTTGTTTAGCTGGTAGAATAAATAAGGATTTGAATCTTATTCTTGGAGGTTCTTAGTTCTTGATTGTTGTTGTTAAAATGATATTGATGATATATTAAGCATTCTCCATTTTTTCAATACAACCACGCTGCTACTCTGTTTACACATTTTTCCATGAATGAGATGATAGTCTGAGTTTAAGCATTTGAGTTTGTATTAGTATTAGTGTATACTCATCCAAGGGGCCCACTTGGTGAGTAATCCGTTCTTTAGAGTAATCAGTTTAGTTATTATTTCTTGTTCTATACTTAGTTCAAAATTTGGCATCGACTGTTCTTGCAACCACTAGAATTCCATTATGTGACTGTTCCTGCAGCCAAAGTAGATAGAGTAGTTTCCTATTTGTTCACCTAGATCTTTATTTTTGTTATGCATTTCAGCTTAGCATAGTTTTTAATTGATTCTTAGTTTTGCTTTATTTCTTTCCAAGCAGTTTACTTTCCAGTATTACATTTTTCTCAGTTGTAGTGTAGATATGACTACTTTGAGTTCCTAGTGCACATACAATGCTGACCCATTTCAAGTTTACGTCCCTAGGTTGAAAAGTTAAATGCACCTTCATGATGATTGAGATAGCTATTCAGGTTAGATGTCCAATCT
>VDFB02321477.1:25853-53682 GCA_007258455.2 Sequoia sempervirens | reverse complement strand
TTTCTCCCTTTAAATAAATGCAAACCATCTTTTTTAATATGTTGATCTCATTTTTGATTTTGCATAATTATTTCAATATATTTTCATAGATTGAATAGAAAATTTTCATAGAGATACACATTATTTTTGTCTATCCATTCAGGGTAGCTTAAAATTGCATTCATAGTCAGACCTTCCAATTAATATTGAATTGTGTAGGTCATCAAAAACTTTAAGCAATGAGATCCAAGATAAGTCACCCATTTGATTTTTAGATTTTTTTAAACTTTGAAAGTTAAAATAAGTGTAAAACAAATATTTATAGAAGAATTATTATATATGTGAAATATATTTAAAAATGTATGTTTACTTTATACATGATAGTTTATTAGTAAGTTTAAAATTACGCTAAAGGAATTCTTATATGAATCCAATCGGTTGATTTAAAATACCTATGGATGTCAAGGGATTTGTATAATTACAAGATGATTGGGAATATCTTGTTTGTTCATCACTTTAATAAGTCAAAACCCTAGAAATTGCATCCTCTGTATTTCTCTTTTGGGGACATATAGTCGATTCTTATCTTGGGTGACAGTATGAAGGCATTCATGTGAGGAAAAGTGAGGGTTTGTTCTGAGTGCCATGGTTGTTTTGAAGATGTGAGAGAGAAGTTGAGGTGTGAACAGAGAGATCAAATTGCTTCGGCTTCTTCTCTTGCCAATAGAAAAATTTGGGCACAAGATGATGTGTCAGCTACCTTCTTAAGGATATGCATTCCATGTGGGGCATTATAAAATCCAAAAGGAAAATACTTTAAACTCCAAACACTTCATTTGGCCTAGTTGCAGTTATGTTTTAAGCCTATGATTAAAGTTTGAAGCAAAGATAAAATGTGCATGCCAATATTAACAAATTCAAAAAAAATCTTCACTTCATTGGAAGTCATTTGAGTGTTTTTTTAATGATGTTCTACTTTTATGAGGCCAATTTTCTTAGTGTATATTTATTATAGGAAATGAATCATAAAACTAACACAATTTTGGTTGGATATTCTATCTATATGAAGCTAATTTTCCTTAATGGATACTCATTTATTACAAAGATTGAATCATTCAAACTAGCACACCATAGGGTTTTTAAATCATAATGAAGGGAATATTCAAATTCACTTGTTTGTATATGCACTTTTTTAAAGCAAGCCCCAACTTTGTCACAAATGGTAGGGTGTTATTCCATAAATCAAAGTGAAACTATCTCCACAAGTTTTAGGAATGACATAAACCCTAATTAATCAAATGAAAATGAAGATGGGGAAGAAAAATTTGACGCCTCTCATAATTAAAGGTAGACTACATCTTCAACCTACAGAGTCGACCAACAACAATGACAATCATAAATATATCAGATAAAAACATTGTTGAGAGGTGTTGCAGTGAGTGTTAATAGTGGCATAATGTGATAGTTAAGTTGGTGTGGTGTTCTTCTTGCCATCAAGGTTCAAATTCTACTAAGGTGTTATTGTTGAATGTTTAAATTGAGAATGGCGTCCCCATTTGTAACCTCACCGATTCATAACTATGGATCAAAAGCATTTACTCCTTTTAAAAATAATAATAATAAAAAAAAAAAGCATTGTAGAGAGGGTTTATACCCCTCAAACCTTTACAACATATTGAAAGTTGAGGAGAACCCATCATGTATGTCTCTATGCTACGTGCTTGCATGGATGCAAAATCTTTCTCAAAAATCAAATTATTCCACCTACATATGATTGAAAGCTTAAAGAAACTAGATATCATCTTACAAAACACCGTTGTTAATGTCTATGCCAAGTGTGGAAGCCTAGAGGATGCCCACATACTAGTGGATTCAATGCATAAGTGAAATGTAGTTACATGGACTATCATAATAGGTGCTTATTGCAAGCAAGGTTATTCTAATAAAGGTATGACTTTGTATAGTAAAATGGGAGAATCGGGTGTAATACCCAATGAATTTATTTTCACCATTGTTGTATAGAATTGTGCCCAATTGGGGTTTCTTAAAAATGGAAAGAAAATACATGAGAAAATAATAACCAAATTTGGATCACTAAGTGTGATCCAAAATGTCGAAAGAAAAACATACATAATTTATTCCAAAATCTGGCACTCTACAATTTCATGGGTTGTGGAAAACTCATATCAGTTACAACCAAATTCGAGTTTGATTATGATGTTTTTGTTGGAAATTCTCTTGTTGATTTGTATTTGAAGTGTGGGAGTTTGTATAATGTACGATAAGTTTATTTTTGTAAGTGCTAAACACATTGTCATATTACTTAAATTATAAGTTAGTTTCATGTTTGCAGTTTGGTTCGGCTTTCCGAAGTGATTACTAATATGAAATGAAGTAACCTCGACCAATGCAAGTTTGAGTTTTCCACCGACGTCTAGATGATAACAATTTTACAATTACTAATACTTAAATCTTTTCTTACTAATACTTCAATATTTTCTCCCTTTATATAAATCCATACCATCTTTTAATAATTTTTAATACTTAAATGTTTCTCCCTTTTAAATAAATTCATACCATCTTTTTAATATGTTGAGCTCTTTTCTATTTTTGCATAATTATTTCAATATATTTTCATAGATTGAATATGAAACTTTTCACAAAGCTACACATTAATTTTGTTCATCCATTAAGGATAGCTTAAATTTTCATTCATAGTCAAACCTTCCAATTAATATTGAATTTTGTAGGTCATCAAAAAGTTTAAGCAATAAGATCTAAAATAAGTCACCCATTTGATTTTTTTAGCCATGAAATTTAAAATAAGTGTAAAACAAATATTTATAGAAGAATTATTATATATGTGAAATGTATGTAAAAAATTATGTTTACATTATACAAGATAATTTATTAGTATGTTTAAAAAATTATTAAGCTAAAGGCGTTCTTATACGAATCCAAACAATTGATTTAACATATCTATGGATGTCAAGGAATTTGTATAATTGCAAGATGATCAAGAATATATCGAGTTTGTTCATCACTTTACCAAGTCAAAAACCTAGAAATTGTATCCTCCATATTTCTCTTTTGGGGACATATAGTTGATTCTTATCTTGGGCGATAGTATGAAGGCATTTGTGTGAGGAAAAGCAAGGGTTTGTTCTGAGTTCCATCATTGTTTTGGAAATGTGAGAGCATTTGAGTTGTGAACAAGTGATCGGATTGCTTCAACTTCTTCTCTTGCCAATAGATAAATTTGAGGACAAGGTGATGTGTCAGTTTCCTTCTTAAGGAGGTGCATTCCATGCGGGGCATTATATAATCCAAAAGGAAAATACTTTAAACTCCAAACACTTTGTTTGGCTAATTTGTAGTTATGTTCTAATCTTGTGATTAAAATTTGAAGCAAAGATAAAATGTACATGCCAATATTAATGTTAGAATTGTGAAAAACACGAGTCACTAGATCAAACAACAAACAAAGACACCTTCCACACAAGAGAGTTGCAAACAATATATGCAATATTCTTCAACAAGAAAAATTTATAGAATGCAAGAGACTATCAAATGATAATGAAAGCTCAAGAGATAATACAATGAGAGTTGAGTGCTTATAAAAGAAAAACCCTAAATGAGAAAGGGATTAGATCATGACAAGTGTCAACATCTCATGCAATGAGACATAATGACCTAATAATAGTTCAACTAATAAAAGCATAAAAGCACTCCTAAGTTTAGCTTAAATGTGTGAGAATAAATTAGAATAATAATTAATTAAAGATTAATTAATTATTAGCTAATGCATGATTACTCTAACAATTAACATATTAAAAAAAAATTATTGCTTCATTAGAAGTCATTTCTTCCCTCAATTAACTTTACTTTTATGTTACCAAAAATAAAAAAATTCCTTCATGGAATAGCATCAACCATTCCCCCCCAAACCTGAGTCATTCTCTTAATGACAATTGTTGACTCTTTTGGACTAATTTCTCAAGTTGTTAGTGTGACTGATTCTAATTCTATTGTTGTATTATCAATATTTTGTTATAGTCTTTTATCTAGCAAACTATATTTCTTCCTTACATATCAAAGGTAAACATGTTCCTTTTTTTTTTCTATTAGTTGGACTTAAAAATGTGTTTTAGTCCTTTTCTTGCCATACTTCAAGCTAAGTGTACATGTTCAATTGTTTGGACCTCTTAAGGACAAAAATATGCATTCTTTCTTTTTATGGTCCATACTTTAGATTTTTAGACCATGTGACAAGTTCATTATATCAAAAAACACCAATGTTTTAGAAATTAGATACAATTTTGAAATATACTTTCTTTAATTTATAAATTTGATGTATCCATTTTTCATTCAAATTGGTTCATTTGTAATATCATATGCACATATATTCAAAACAATAAACATATTTAATTATATGTAAACAAGTTATTAAATCTTTTACTTCTTTCTATAAAATATAAAATTAATGTGTTCATTGTTTACTCAAAATTATTCATTTTCAAATATAATATGCACACATATATAACATAATCAAAATATTGTTGTCATTTTTTTTTTGTAAACTCTCTTCTATTTCATCTTTCTATGTAAAACAAACAAATATTTCTAATTGTTTTTTTTGGCAATTCCAAGCAAACGTGAATTCACATTCTATTATTTTTAAAAATAATACTATAGTTTGCATAGAAAATTTTAATTTTTTATTATATATCTATTGCACACCAAGATGTGATTGCTAGTATAAAAGATGTGGAGAGAGATAATTCTTAATACATCAATTTTTTTAAAAAAAAACTTTGTGTGTCTTTTACATAAAAAATTTAAAGATAGATACATTAATATATATGAAAAAAATATTACTTACATTTATAAATAAAACAAACAAATATATGTGTTAGCACAGTAGCAGAGTTGGCTTGGGCGTGGATTTGCTCCCCACTGGCTCTGGTTTCGACTCTGAGGCTTGGACTTACCTGATGCACGTGGTATGTGGCTATTGCATGCATCATCAAGGGACTAGTCTTGCCTTAGTTCGCTCCGTAAAGGGAACACACTGTGCTGAGTCGAGGGGACACCCTTGGATTAAAAAAAATAAAAAACAAACAAATATATGTATATATACACACACATTATTAATCAGGTATCTATAATAATTTTTAAAATAACATTATTTGCAAATATACTAGCATACTTATCTTTAGAAAAATCTATCTAAAAAATGACTAGAAAATACATAATTTTTAAAAAATATATATGTTAGTTTAACTAAATTTATTTAATAACAAAGTTTTTAATATAAGATATATTTTTCTATTAATCAAGATTCTCTTCAAAATAAAAGACAACGTTTGAGCTTTCAGACTTTGATATATCAAACTTTAAAGTACTCTAACCAATTATTTTTATGACTTTAAATTTAAATAAATTTTAAATATTATTGAATTTGTTTCTAACTAATCTTTATATATTTCTACTTAAAAGTTAATATTATTTTAGTTTAGATTTAAGAATATTTTATTTTATTTACATTGTTTAGAAAAATGTATTTGAAAAATAATATATTTAGGTACTATTTAAGAATTATTTTATCATGCAAAATACTTGAAATTACATAACAATTATGACTTTTTAATTATTATTTTTTATTGCATATTTTTTAAGAATAATAAATATCAAATATTTATATGCAACTTATTATTTTATTTATGAAATACATAAAATCTAGTAATATTCTATGCTACAATATATTTAAAATATTTAAAATTTTAGATATTATTTTATTTCTAATTAAATCTAAAATTTTAGATACTTTGGTCATATACTTTATTTGTTTTGTATTTTTATTATTTTTGTGTGTGATTCTTTAATAATTTTACATTACAATTCAACTCTTGTTGTCACAATAGTTATGCTTCTTGAGATAATAAAATATATAGATGTAAATACTATTACTCATATATATATGGGTATATTAGTATGCCAAGGGCAATAGAAATGGGCATATAATTGAACATAAGTAGAGCAAAGAGTGAGGGAGCTAAAGGAACCATTACAAACCTAGTAGGAATCACCTTAGGAGTCAAAGATGCAAGGGTATGCTTAGTCAAACCCTACTATAATTTGAGTTAAAGCATCCAAGAAACACTAAAAAATGGGAGGAAGGTGTTTCATCACCATGTAGGCGAGGTTGAATTTTGAATAGTCCAAAGATAATTCAAGGATAAATGTCTTGTAGCATAATAATGCCTGCAATAGAAAGGGATACCTTCATAGTCAATAGATTATGTCAAGGGTTGGTCAAACTACTTTCAAAATAATCTCATTGGAAGAAATCTCTTAAAAATGTTTTTTTGTTGCTATGTAAGAGAGCATTTTTATTAATATTCAAAAAAGAGATTACATATTCTATGTACAACCAAGTTCTTAGCCAAAAAACTCATTCCCAACAAACTGAAATGAAGCTAATTATCAAAAATGGGGATAACCCATGCTACCCAACCCAACCAAAAAAAACAATTTATAAAATTGCCTCATACCTTTGAAGGCAGACCCAAAACAATGTCATAATTGAGGCACTTAAACTTATACACCAACATTATCTTAAAAATAGATTCTAAAATCACCAACCCAGGCAAAATCCTATACTAGTTCCATATGTAGTCATTTCCTCAAAAACCTCACTCCCTACAACACATGTGTCTAATGAAGCAACATGTCGTCACCTTTAACATCCAACAAGAAAGGGTAGAGTCTGACTACCGCTCTCGGTACATTGAATAGGCCCAAGTCCCTTGGCCTCAAAGTACCAACACTCGATTAAGTAGAACCCACTACCTCATCAAGGCCTCCTAGCATCTCTGCCTTCACTAGCTTCCTTGTTATTTGCAAAACCTCATCCTTTGGCAGTTGGAGGTCCAACAACATCACAACCAATCAAGAAGATATGTTTGAATCCACTCGATATCTTTCATCCACCACTAAAAACTCAAGCCCCAACACCAACTTCATTGCACCAAATGACAAGAAATCACTGTCAAGAAGAATCTTCCTCAATCTAAGCTTAGATACTTCGCCCAGAAAATCCATCTATCATCGGGAGATAACATGCCTTATAGGAGTGTCCATTACTCTGCCCACAAAATTTTCAATACTCACTGAAAGTGTGGCCTTTGAGATCAACATTTAAAGATTGGTTCATGCATGAGAAGGCTTACCAATTAAAATCTTGCCAAGATTACAATATTCCTATACAACCATTCTAGATTGGGAGATCATCCCTTAATCTTCTTGCAGGGATGGGAGTTGAGCATAATTAATACTTTGTCATAACTCTCAAAGCTAGGCCATGTGTTGAGATATTTAGGTTCGATTGAATGAAAAGACCCCTTAATTAATCTTTCCAAATGTCAAATTTGCTTGAGTGAAAGAGTTGCAATCTTAATACACCATTAAATTCTAGGCCCTTGCCTCTAAAAGGAAGGTACATGATCTATAGCCAACACTCCCACTTATCTCATTGTTGCAGCAGCTCCCAGCATATACTCCAATTTGGTGCATAGAGTAGCGTCAAGGTGCCACATGTCTTTGGCCCAACACTAATACTGCCACTTGTTAGCCTCGCACTCCTCTGCATCAAAGATCAAGAAAGGCTTTGGAAAGAGCACATGTTTTCCAAGTTTTTAATCAATAGAAACCTTTGCATGCTTCAATACCAACCTTAGCTTCCCTTTCTAGCACTTGCAACACATCACTACAAGGGCATAGGAATGACTCTAGAGATAGCGCCCTGTTGCCACATGTATACCTCCTAACACAAGCTTAGCCACATGTGAACTTGTCACAACCCCTTGCAATTGAGGCTCAAACATCGCGCTCAAGCATACGAATGAGTGCCACATTTTTGGAAAATATTCATTGGAATTTGAGTGATTTAAACTAGAGCTACTAGCGTAAAATCCAACTATTGCCTAGGTTGACTCTAGCAATCGTTGAAGCTCTCCCTACGTAACCAACACCAACTTCCCCCTACCATTGGGATATACCACAAGGATCCTCCCACGACATCCTTTAACCCCTAAGAGAAGAGGGGTAAGATTGTTTCTTATACACCCCATCCGTACCAAGATTTTCTAGTTTGTCTACTTCAGAGTTGGCTTCTCTATAAGTTTGGTTGATCACATAACGCTCAAACTTCCCTGAAATCTCGACAACTCTCTCCACCAACCCTTGCAACTTCCAATTTGAGATATTTCCTGACCTAAGGGCACTTATCACTAGAGAAGAACCACCTTCCAATTCATTTCTATTGAGACTTAGTTCATGGTAGAACTGAACCCCCTATAGTATCACCTATAATTCTCCAAAAAAAATTGTCCCAACTAGAAGGGGTGCCGCAAGTTCCCCCACTATAGACCCTCTCGAATTGTGAATTATGAAACATGAACTCAACCTTCTTGGATTCCCTCTTGATACCCCCTCAAAATTAAACTTGACCCATAACTAAGTGGGAGGTCTCCAAACTGCTTTGGCACAAAGATCATGCTTTCCCACTACCTCCTTACTACCAAATTTTGGGATATTAAGACCAACCACCAAAGTCTCAATTTTACATCCTATTTTGTGAATTCCACTTTCTAAGGATTTAGCCTTACAACCCTATTGTTCATAATCTCAACTATGGTTGCCTCTACCTTGTTTTGAAAAGATGATGCATTCATTCCCTTGGCTTGGAATATTCTCCTATTTTGCTCCTTCCAAATTTCCCATATTAGAATAAACGGGTTTATTAGTTATATGCATGAATACATTGCTTTCTTTTTAATACTGGTCATGATTTGAAGAGGGATAATATGCCATTTGGGAGTGTGCTAATCTATCCCAACTTCACATGTAGTCATTTCTAGCATTTTTGAGCAAAGGGATTTCCAAGAAACAAGTGATTTGCTTCTTCCTCAGTTGATTTACACATCACACACCACGACGGTCCTTGGTATCCCATTTTGCTAAACCTATCTACGATCAAAATCCTTCCCTATATTGCAGCCCAAGGAAGAGCTCCAGCTTTCTGAAGATGCTTGTTGTCCTAGGATAACTTCCATGGGAGCGAAGTCCTCCCATCCTATTTTCCTAATATTGATAAGACATCCTTAGTGTTGTACTTCCCTAAGTTAGTAGCAGTCCAAACTAGCATGTCCTTACCCTCCCGAATAATTATGGTTATGTCCTTGAGAATTTGATTGTAACTATGAAATTTCAACAACCGAGAGATTAAACCTGTTGAAATCCTTCCATTACCATCTGCAAATCCCATCAACATGGTTAACCTCCAAGTAATCCCTTAACTTCATTCCCCAAAATTTGTGAAAGAAGAACTTTTGTGTGTTGCATATTTTCAAAACTGTCAATAATGGGACATCCCCCCACAAATCTTCCCAAAACCAAGCAGTGCTACCTTCATGAATGTCCCAAGATAAGAAATTTGTTCTTAGTGGCCTACATTTTGCCATGAAATTTCAAACTCTTGAGCCTTTAGGAAGGGTGGCAATAGTGACGATACTGCTCTCAATTTCGTTCCCCAGGTACTTATTCTAAATAATTTGAACCCATTTTGACTTACTCTCTATGTATATCTTCAAGATTAGCTTGGCCCCCAAAGCTTTTTTTTGCCCCAAAATATCCCTCAAACCAATGCCCTAGCCTCCTTTGCTTTATAGATCTTGTCCCATGCAATTAGTGTGAACTTTTTATTTTTTGTATTTCCCTTTCAGAAGAAATTCCTCATATTTTGGTTCAGATTTTGATACGTCCCCTTGGGAAAAGCTAGACAAGACAACAACTATATAGGAATCACAAAAATAACAACCTTTAGCATAACTAGCCTGCAACCCATGATAACCATTGCCCCTTCCATGATGACATTCAATTGTTTACTTTGTTAACCAGGGGGTCCCATAACTTATTGTTGCCCACACCTTTTGCTAAAGGTAATCCAAGGTATGTGCATGGAAATTGACCTTTCCTAAATCTTAGGACTCTAAGAATCTCTTGCTCTTTACGCGAGGAGGTATGAAAAAATACACTTCCAATTTCACTTGACTTACCTCTTGACTAGATGCCTCTAAGTACAAATTTAGTATTCCCTTCAACTAGCGAGCTTTCCAGCACTTTGCTTCTCTAAAAAGCATAGTGTCATCTGTGAACTGTTGATGGGTTACCATAGGCACATTGCTAGTGACTTGAATTCCCTCTAGCTGCCCAATGTTTTTTTCCATGCTAATTTCCCTTCCTAGAGTCGTTGCCATGATAATAAACAAGAAGGGTGAGAGAAGATCTCCCTGTCTAATTCCTCTGGACACCTCAAAGAAATTTTTTGAGGTGTCATTCACAATGATTGAAGATCTGGGGCTAGCAATACAGTTAATGATGAAAGGTACTACTCCCCTTACAATATGGAACTCACAAAAACAACAGAGAATTGTACAAACCAAAATGCAAGAAGGAAGCAAATATTTTCTATTATCACTAAAATGAAGATGAAATTACAACATTACAACTGACATCACATGGGCTTTTTTACTACATAAATCTGCAAATCTGCAAATTGGAGCCACAATCTACTCTACTCTACTCCCCCCTCTGTAACCCCCATTCCCATCATTTATCTGGAATACATAACTGCCCTAGAATCTTCTAGAAAGTGTAACCCCCACAAGAAAATATATTGAAATTTTATTCAATTTGGTAGTACAACTTCACGGGATCATAAATTTTGATTTGACTATTGGATTTTTAAGGGCTAATGAAAGAAGTTGGGTCCACAAAAGGCTCAAAAAGTGGAAGAGTTTTTTTTTTTTGTTTTACTAGAATTTTTCATGTGCTTGGACTAAAAATTTGAAGCATTTACACAATGAATCTTTTAAAAAGTCGGTAATATGAAATATTTCAGTATTTTGAATCTAGTTTCCAAATATGTAATTTATTCAAATACCTAGATGATAAAAATTAAATTTTGATAGGAATGTATAAAAACCACTTTTTTTTAAAAAAAAAATGCCATACCATGTACGTGTACAGACACCACTTTTTGACCTAAATAAAAGTATTTTTTCTAATTCCTTTTGGAGAAAGATATGTAACAACATGAAGATTGATGAGGATATTTTTTTGTAATTTTTTTTATTGAATTTTTATTGGCACTAATTGTTGTTTCAAAAAATCGTGTACAGACAACATAATTGGACCTAAACTAAACTTTTTTAATTTTTTCATTGTGTAGAGAATTTTCTGAAGATTGATGTCATATAATTTTTTTGTAAGAAAATAAACCAAAAAAAGTTTTCTTTTTTTTTTAAAAAAAACCTGATATTTCAAGTTTATGGACCAGTTTGCTTAGAAATTAATTTAAAAATAAAAATATAATCTAATCTTAACAAAAGCTATATATTTGGAAACTAAACATCGTGTTTATAATGAGTTTTAATTTCATAGATTAATTAAGAAAAAAAGTCCATTAGCTATATTGCCAAAGTTTGACATTTCTCTTGAACCTGCCTTTGTTTTTTAGTTGTAGGTCAAATGCTAAGGGTCGGGTTGCCAAGCCTTTCCCGAGCCTAAAACTGAGGCAACATGTGGTTTGGGAATTCAAAATTTTAAATACACGTATGCGTTATGAAACACATATGTGTTATTTATTTGTTTGTTTATTTAAAAAATTAAATACCTTTTAGAAACACGTAAATTTTAAAAATGTGTACGCATTATGAAACACATGTGTGTTCTTTATTTGCTCATTTATTTAAAAAAATAAATACCTTTTAGAAACATGTACGCATTATAAAATGCATATATTTTATAACACATACATGTTTCTAAAAGGTATTTAATTTTTTAAATAAATGACTCATACGCGTTATAAAATGCGTACGTGTTATAACACGTACATGTTTTTTAGTGTGTAGCTGAAGCATAACGCATACATAGTTTTTATTTAGGCTCGAGTACCCATTGCTAAGCACATACACATTTTGTAATAATGCTTACATGTTTCTTGTAATGCGTGCATATTTTTTAGTGCGTACCTAAAGCATAACACATGTACATGGTTTGTATTTAGGCTTGAGTACCCATTGCTAAGCGTGTACACATTTTTTTTAATAACACTTATGTGTTTCCTGCAGGATTTTTTTGGTCGAAACTTCCCCTCTTCATGGACCCAACTTTTTGTTTTTACCCTTAATTTGGTAGACTACTTTGGTTTTCTGCCAATTTTTGGGCCCATCCAGAGCCTCTAAGTGCCTCAAATTTGACTTCAAATATTTTAACAAGATTTTTAGAAATTGAAATTTTAATCTCACAAATGACAAATGATATATTGAAGTGATTTCTTCATCATTGGCTTCAATTTACCATTTTGGATGTTTGTGTAATATTTTGTATCCAACTGTGCATAAATGCAAACTTACTAAAAATAGTAATCCTACTAAATTTAGACCTTATTGAAAAGAAACAACATTTTTTTGGGTGATACAAGATTTCTCTTACACCCTAGATGCTCCTGCATTAGTTAAAAACCTAATTTATCCAAAAAAATTCAAACTCAAAGGCCAACAACACTTTGCACAAGAACCTCCAATCCACCCAATCATATGCTTTTTTAATGTCCAGCTTTAGTAGCATACTCTTCTTTTGGGTTCTTTGAATAGAGTGAATGACTTCTTGCACAAAATGATAACCCCCCTAAAAGTGACTTCCTAGGTACAAACCTTGATTGCTCCTCATAAATTATCTCTTGTAGGATTTTTTTCAATCTATTTGTTGTTGCTTTTACCATAATTTTGTAGAAGGTATTGTAGAGGGCTGAGTTTGAACTCATCTAGTGATGATGGTTTCTCCTTTTTAGGAATCAAAACAATGAAGGTATTATTCATCTCTTAGAGAAAGATTCTTGAACTCCTTGAGTCCTCTTTGGTGGCCACCACATCACAACCCATTGTACTCCAACATTTTTGAAAGAAATGAACATGAAACTCATCCGACCTAGGTTCTTTATCTAGATGAAGATGGAAATCTATAGTATTGATTTCTTCTATCATAAATTTGATCAATGACTTATTCTATCCTTCATTAACTAACCTAGGGATAACCCCCAAAATTTGATTCAATGAAACAAGACTTGATCCTCCAGTGTTATTTAACAAATTTTTGAAATGACCACTTCCTTGGCAATGCTCTCAGGGGTCTCCACATTTGAACCATTGTCTCCCCATAGATTTTTTATTCTATTGACTTCTCTTTGAGCTTTAGTGTTGTTATGGAAATATTTAGTGTTCTTATCCCCTTCTGACATCCAAGTCTCCCTAGATTTTTGCCGCCAATACACTTCCTCTTTTGCTTGCACCTCCTCATATTCTTTGAGTAATTCCTTTTCCTTCAAAAACCTTTCATTGTTCATAACTAAAGATAATACTACTTCATTTAGCATTGTTGGCTCTTCTTTGAGCCTGCACTTGGATTCAAATATGTTTTTTAAGTGATTCTTGTTCCATTCCTTTAGTTGTTACTTGAGAAGTTTCAATTTAGATACTACACAAAACATCTCGGTGCCCTCAATTTCCCATCCATTCCACCAAATGCCAAGTATCCCTAGAAGATCTTGATCCTTTAACCACATATTCTCAAATTTAAAGTGACACCTCACAGATCTCATTTTTCCCATTCTTTCCAATTTAATGGCATAGTGATCTAACCTTGATTGAGGTAAAATACTACCTTCAAAGGTGAACATAAAAGCTCCCAAGTCTAGTTTAAACAAAAATCTATCCAATTTTTTTGTAATATGGCTAAAACCCATCCTCTTGTACATCCACATGTACTTCTCATTTGCCATCTGAATTTCAAATAAATCATTTCCCCTTACAAAATTCTCAAAATCCACTTGGGATTGATACTTTCTTTGCATACCTTCCATCTTGTCCTCACTTTGTAGGATCACATCAAAATCACCCCCTAAAATACAATACTCAAGGAATACCCTATTGCAAAAAGCACTAAGCTTCGCCCATAATTCCCTCTTTTGGATGCAACTTGACAAACCATATATATTGATTAATGTGAAGACCAAATTTGATGTTAGACTTCTCACCTTGCAAACTATCCAATTGCTATTTCCCACTATTTTTTCAAGGTATACTACTTGGGGCCTCCAAATCATAAGCAATCCCCTGGAAGAACCTATTGCTTCCACTTGCTCAACATTCCACACTTTGTGTTTCTTTTTTAACACTACTACTTTTGTATTGCTTACTTTTTCTCTTGAATCATGAGGACATCAATCTTTAATGTCTCCATGTGGCACCTTAGAAGGTGCTTTTTGTTAGGGGAATTTAAACCCCTAACATTCCATGATGTGATCCTCATTACTCCCCAAGAAGGGTACTACCCTCCCCTGATCTTAACATCATGGTGAGTTTTTGTTGGCGCTCTACATCGCCATCCATAGCTCTCTTTTCCATATTTGACAACCTACACTTCCTATTTCCTTCCCTACAAGTGACTTCCTAACCTTACTCCTTGATTTTAGTTCCATTTTCCCCTGAGTCATCGGGGTGGGTGGGAGATCTGCATTATCTTCTGGCAAGGCTGACTTTGCTTCAAATTTTGATACCTCACTCCACAAATTTGTTAAGTGGGTCACTATTCTTCAAAGCTTGACCCTCACCTCACAAATTCGTTAAGTGGGTCACTATTCTTCAGAGCTTGACCCTCCAGGCCATTGTTTTCATCATCTTTTATATCTAAATTTTCTACCTCTTCCTCTACAAGAGCTACATAGCTGCTTAGTTCACAACCAACTTCCATAATTTCCTCCAGTCTTATGACTTCCTCTCAGGTCCCCGCATCTACTTATGGATTTATGGGCCAACCTAGAATCCCTTATGCATTCTTTGTTGCATCTAAAGCCTCTTCCTCTTCACTTTCTTCCCCAACTTTCTCTTGTTGGGTGACCTACTCCAACTCTTGGCCTTGAGCTCCCCCGTCTAATGGTTTCACCTCACTATTCCCAAAACCACTTCTAATGCCAACATAGTGACCCCCCATGGGTCCAAGAACCCTTTTCAAAGAGTCAAACTTTGAAAAGGTGGGAATATTGCTAGTTGAGAGATCTCATTCTACTTCTTGATGCCACTTACCATTGTATGTGATGATCTCCAACACATCCAAAAGTGTGTTGTCCGGATTTATATCTACAAAGATTCTAACTTGGGTCTTCATTCCCCTAAGAAGTAGGGACTTTTCCACCCCAATGTAGGTGCTAAATTCATTCCCTATCAACCTTAAGACCCCCTCTTCCTAGTATTCTTAGGGTAAATTATGTGAATTCACCCATGCTTTCATAAATTGTCCAATTCATTTTTGTGTGGGTTTGAGTTTGGTTCTCATTCCTTAATTTAAAACCCTATTCTATCCATTTGCAAAAAAAATTCAAACATAATACTTTCCTTCATTTGTGACATTGGGAAAATGACCAAGAGAAAATTACAGTCCAAAAATTGATGCATACCTCTTTGCTCTAGTGTTTTTTCCACTAATCCACCATTCTCTTAGCAGAGCATCCACCCCCACCCCCCTTCGTGAAGAAGGCACACTCCTTCAATATGTCCTTGGAGTTTCGTAGGGATTTAGAAGGGATGACTATCACCTTCCCACTTCCCCAAGGTTTATTGATGTTGATTTGATGTTGATCCCTTTGCCATAATCATCAGGACCCCTTCTCACTTTAGATCCCTCCCGCACTTCTTCGTGATTCTGCAGGGAGTAAGGTATGTACACCTTGTATTGTGGAGCACGAGTTAGGTGCCTCCCTCATATTGGGAGTATGAGGAGTCTCATATACTGTAAGCCATCTGTAGACCCAAAAACAGATCGCCTGGTATCGTGGACTATAAAAGGACCTTTCCTTTCCTTTTTCTCCACCAGATTTTTTGGCCCTTGGGATCCTTCCTTTGCTTTGATTGGTTGCGCCTACATTGTACTTCTTAGGGTTCCATTTTGGAGGCTTCCCCTTCCAACGATTGTTAAAATCTACCAAGATCTCGCCATTATTTTGCCTCGAACACCCATACTAACCAACAGTTGTAGGCTTCTCAGGTGGTGGTCTGGTGGTAATTCATTGGTTTCCTAAGAAGAGGCCTCCAGTCGTTCTATTGATGGAGTGATGGATGCGCTCTCCTGGGATTCGGCTTGGTGAAATTCTAGTTTATCCCTGTAGGATTTGTTCCCTATGCGCGACCCCTATTGTTGGATTGGTGCCAGGGCCAACTGGGAGCCTCCATCTAGGAGCCATTATGAGGCTCCCTTTGATTTTTTCGTGCAGAGACCTTCCTTCCCAACGGGATGGAATTTGCACCGATGGTGTAACGATGATCCAAAAATTTATGGTTTTGCCATCTCCTCACTTCACCCTGGGCGTTTTTCCCCTCCAATCGCTTCTTCTCTGTAATGCATGCCCTCTATGGAAGCTTCTCCATCGACCATTCATGCTCTATGACCGCTATCCATGAACCTACGCTGCTGGTCATAGCTCACTTCCCTCTCAAATCTCTTAAAAAGTGTTAACAACTAGATATGAACTTATTTAAAAAAAACAAATTATCAATTAAATTTAAATTTACATAATCATAATATATTCAAATTAAATATAATATTCATCATATTTTGTATTTTATATAATATGTAAATAATATCATATCTAGTATAATTTTATATGCAAATATTTAAATTTCATATCATACATGATAAAAAATAGATTGTACATTTTATGATAATAAAATAGATGCTATATATATTAGATTTATAAACTAATTAGTATTTTAGATAAAGAGAAAATAAAGTTAAATAATAAATAATAAATTAAAGTATTTAAAATATCTAATATCTATTCTATTAATTTTAAATATGAATATTTTATTATTATCTAATATTTTTTTCTAAAATATCATATCTTGATATAATTTTATATTTATATTTATATTTCATATTATGAATTTATTTTATATGATAAATTTTTTTTACTTATTATATAGTAATTGAATGAATACTATATGTATTGGATTTTAAGCTTTTAAAAAAATTAAGATAAAAATAAATACAATTAAATGATAGATTATAAATTTAAAATATTTAGAAATCTTCATATTCATTCTATTATTATAAGATATTTTAAATATGAACATTTTATGACTATTTAACATCTTTATCTAAAATATTATATTGTGACATAATTTTATATGCAATATATATAAAGAGTAAATAAAGTTAAACGATAATTAATAAATTTAAAATATTTAGAAACTCTCATAATCTCTATTTTCTATTTTTCATCTTTCTTTTAATTCTATTATTTAGACTCAACATAATCACTAATTTTATATAAGGCCACCGTAGAGAATTAGTAATAAATTGCAACTAAGGTTCTATACTAGCCCAACAAAAAAAGGAATATTGCGGCTAATTCCCTATTGGGTTCTATAAGTAATAATGACTGACTATAGGTATTATCTTAGGATATAAAATGACCTATTTGAATATGCAATCTACTTTAAAATTAATAAGGAGTTAAAACTAACTACACAATAATGGAAAAAGAACTTGTAGTAGTGTATGAAATCAACAAATTTTGTCACTATATCACTAGTTACCATGTCTTTGTTCATACTTACCATGCAACAATAAAATATTTGATGAAAAAAATAGTGGTTGGTGGTAGACTAATGTGTTGGTTTCTATTTCTACATGAATTTTGTATCACCATTGTAGATAAGTAATAATGAGAAATAGGGTTTCCATATTTTTCTATAGAAAAATCTCCACATTTTTCACCAAGAGAAAATTGTAGTTAGTGGGAAAATTCTTTCCTTACTCATGTATATCAAGATATCTCTTCTATACTAGCCCCAATAATGTCATTTGTCAAAGTATTCAAGATGAGGCCTTTAGCATCCTCCAATCTTTTCATGATGAATCCTATTAGGGGAATTTTGAATCCAAGAGGATAGCCTCCAAGACATTGACCACTAGATATTATTGTTCTATATTACTCAATATGCCACTCTATATACACAATAATGTGATCATTATTATAAAATGGGAAAGCCAACATGATCATAGTAAATTTCCTTCCAACCACAACTAGCATTGGAACCATTTGATAAATGGGTACTAGACTTTATAGGCTCCATTGATCCACCATCCAACTAGAAAGAGTACATATTGGTGTGCATAGACTACTTAGCTAAGTGGGTAGAAATAAAGGATTTAACACATGTACGAGATGAAAAAGTAGTATATTTCCATTTTTTAATGTGTTTCTAGATTCGATTGTGTAAAAAAAAATTGTATCAATGTTTTAGATCGCACTCCACCATCCAAATCATCAATATGGATACCTCCTACTCCGCCATCCAAATCACACTCTGCCTCTCTACCTCTACCTCCCTCCCTTCTTCCTTTTTCCCTCCTCTCTCTCACTCTCTCCTTCCCTCTCTACTTCTTAGTATCTCTCCATCCCTCCCTCCTTCCCTTTCTCTCTCTCTCACTCACTCTCTTAATCTCTCCCCCTTCCTCCTTCCCTCTCTACTTATCCATATATCACCTACCACTCTCGCTTTCCTTCCCTGTCTAGTTTTTTCTATCTCACCTCTCTCTCTCTCTCTCTCCCCCTTTGTACCTCTCCCTCCCTCCTTCCCCCTCTCTCTCTCTCTCCCTCCCTACTTCTCCCTCCCTCCTTCCCTCTTTATTTCTCTCCCTCCCTCCTCTCTCTACTCTATATTACTCCTCTCCCTCTTTCTATCTCTCCCTCCCTACCTCCACCCTTCCCCATCTACTCTCTCTCCCCTATCCCTCTCTACCTATATCTTCCTCCTTCCATACCTCTCCCTATCTCTCTCACTACTGACCTCTTCCTATCTAAGGAGAGAGAGAGATGGAGGGAGGGATGGAGAGTGGAGATAGAAAGTAGAGATGGAGAGAGAGGGAAGGAGAAAGAGATAGAGAGAAGTAGAGAGAGAGGGGGATAGTTGAGATGGAGATGAACTTAAAGAGGGAAGGAGGGAGAGGGTGAGGAAGGGAGGGAGAGATCGAGAGAGAGTGGTGAGATAGAGATCTAATTAGAGATGGAAGGAGAGAAAAATAAAGAGAGAGATAGGGTGAAGGAGGGAGATGTAGAGAGAGATAGGTGAGATAGAGAGAAGTAGAGACAAACATAGAGAGAGGGGGGATGGAGGGAAGGAGGGAGAGGTAAAGAGGGATACGTGAGATAGAGAGAGAGAGAAGGGGGAGGGAGAGATAGGTAGAGAGAGGGAGAGGAGAGAGAGAGAGAGGAAGGAGGGGGGTTGGAGAGAGAGGGGGAGGGAGGGAGAGCTAAAGAGTGTTGGAAAAATGAAGAAGATTGACTATCTCTACAATTTTTTTGTTGTCATTAATGTCACCATGTTGTGATTACAAGTTTAAGGTTGTGCTTGATCTAGTATTTTGGTCTAGTATTTGAACTGGTATTTGTGCTACTCCCTTCGGTATTCTAGTTCGCGCTCCTCCATTGTCAACATTTATTGCTCACAGTTTTTGGAAATTGCTTATGATTGTTAAAGGCATACATGTTCATAATATTACGTGCTTTAGTGCTCGTACAGTGTTGTGGCAACCAACAAAATGTTTATTTCTTTTTGCTTGAAGTCTATTCCTAGCCGACCTCTTGGGGTAATTATAAAATGGTGAATTAATTTTTCTACGTGGATATATGTGCGACTTATCCTAGGTCTATGTCGACTTAATATAGTGTGCTGGAAGTTTGAATTACTTATTGGAAATATTTTGTGGATGATTGGGGCTGACAGTTGGTATTGGCGGTAAATATGAAGTGCATCTAATTAGGCCGACCTAATTGATGCTTGTAAATAGATCGAGTATATATATGTGAATGTTGAACAGGTTTTGGAGCGAGCATGAATGAAAAAGAATGAAGATATAGACAGAGCGTGATTGATGAGGAAAAAGAAAATGCAAAAATGAGCGAATATAATGAAGTGTGTCAAGTCAGTGCATTGAGCATCATCGAAACCGTATCAACATTTGTTAGGTGCATTATTATCAGTTCATTTTGGCTATAAAGCCTTCCTTTGTTCTATAAATTCTTTTTGTAGTCAGTGAGCCTCCCTATAAGCAGTGAGCTTTTGTATCTGGACAGTAAATCCTTTCTAGGCAGTGAGCCTTATAATTTTTTTGTTCTAGAATAACTCTATATTGTGAGTTAATCCTCACCATGGTTTTTCCCTCATTGGGTTTTCCACGTAAAATCTGGTGTTCAGTGTGTTATCTTACTTTTTGTTTTATATCTCTTACTTGTGCTTAATAACATAACAGTGTGATTGCGGAATGGATATGTGTTGAAGTTTTAAAGTTAATTTTTTGTGACAATTGATTCACCCCCCTTCTTAGTTGTCCTATATCCTTTAACAAAGAGGGATATGTGAGATATAGAGTAGTGAGAGAGGAGGTAATGACAAAAAGAGGGAGAGAGAATGATGAGATAGAGAGATGGAGAGAGAGGTAGAGAGAGTGATAGAGGTAGATGTAGGTAGAGAGAGGGATAAGGGAGATAGAGAGAAGTAGAGAGGGAGGGAGGGAGGGAGGGGATAGAAAGAGAGAGAGGGAGAAGACAGATAGAAAGAGGGGGGAGGGAGGGAGAGGTAGAGAGAGATAGAGAGAGGAGAGGAGATATAAAATGAGGGGGCCTAGAGGGAGGGGTGGTAGAGAGAGGGAGAGGAGAGATAGAGAGAATTAGAGAGAAAATGAGGGAGGAAGGGAGAGGTGAGATAGAGAGGTGTAGAGAGAGAGGTAGGAAGTGATGGAGGGAGAGGGAGATAGAGAGAAGTAGAAAGGGAAGGAGAGGAGGGAGAGGTAGGGAGGCAAAGAGAGGTGAGATAGAGAGAACTAGAGAGAGTGTGGGAGAGGTTGGGAGGGAGAGAAAGAAGTGAGATAGAGAGAAGTAGAGAGAGAAGGAAGGAGGGAGAGGTAGGGAGAGAGAGAGAGAGAGATGATGGAGCTTACTGATTATTAAAACTTGACTAAGTCTAAAAAATTGTAAGATCTTTCGAAACCTAGAATCTACATTATAAATCCTAGAGATTCAAAACCATTCTCAAACATCCTAAAACTATATACATGAAATATAATTAAATTATAAGAAATTAAATGTTCATATATAAATATCACTTATAATTAAATATTTATTTCATGTATATAGTTTCAATGCAAGAGAAAGCGAAATAGAAAGAGAAATTTCAAATCAAAACATAATATGAATGTGCTATAGCATGCTCGTATTGTGTGCATAACACGAGCATGTTATAACACACTCATATTATGTTTTTCTTTGGAAATTTTCAATCCTTTGGCTTGAATTTTCCTTGGGCTTCCAACCCAAAGGTTTGGAATGACTTTTCAACGTCTAAAGATGTGTTTTTGCAAATAGTAGCAAAATTGGCATAATCTTGAGTGTGCTCCCCATCAGGTTTGCACATGTATCCATAGCCTTGTCAACTTGATTAGATTGAGGGCGAAGGCCCACTACACAAGTGACAATTAGGTGCCCTTTGTTATCTTTTAAGATTCACCCACTACTAGTAGGTCTAGGATAACCCTCTAAAGTTCCATGATAATTTATCTTAATCCATGTAGAATCTAGACATTTCCATTTGGCACCTTTCCTCTTCTCCCTTCTAGAGTTACTATCTAAATTAGTGATACAGGATCCCTAGTTTTTGGTTATTTTGAGTTCGATAACAAAAGGTTGGGCTTTGGTCTCCTTTAGTTTTGTGACTAACACATTTTCCATAATGGAATGTTAGACTTTTTGAAACACCACGTATTTATTCCTAGTCTTATTTTTTAATATTCATGCATTTATTTCAAACTAAATCCCCAACAGAACTGTGGTAGATTTTAATTTCAAATTTTGTTAACAAGACGATGGTGAAAAAGGATAGAACCGACAAAGAGAAAAAAAAAAATTGAATAAGGTGTATACCACCTTAGTTCAAATGTCTCAATAAGCTTATTACATATTTGTGTGGCATTGGAGCAATCAATGAAGAGTTAGGAGATTGATTTATCCTCCCTCTCACAAAGGCTAAACTTGTTGGGGATCATAAATCCTCTTTCAATAAAGTAATCAACATATATTTTTTTATGAATTTTCTTATCAAAACAAATTCACCTTCAAAAGTATTGAATGATTCCAAATCAAATGTAATTTAAAACCTTCCAAGGCTATGTCAAATAGAGAAGTATACCTTGAAGCAACACTATAATCATTGAAATAAGAGACCATATAAACCATTTCATCCTCATGTTCAAAATAGCTTATGTGAAATCCTTTAGTTCTCTTGATAAGGTATTCAATAGCTAATTCCTCAAGTATGGGGGAAAAAGAAAAAATTCCTATCAAAATTTGCCACTCCTATCTTGTTCCAAGAAGTTAGTCACGTTGATACCAAAATGGTGGATGAAGTATTGCTTAATTGAGGAGAAAGGTTCACACTCTCTAATAGGAACTTTTAAAACAATGTATTTCTATCAATTATACAAAGAAAACATGTTATTTAATGTAAGTGCAAGTGGTTATATTGTTAACAATGATATTAAGGAAGGTTGATTTAAGATAATTTCTTTTGATTCTAATATCAATAATGTAATTTGAAGTTTTGGTTCCATATAATAGGAGATATTATATGCAGACTTTAAGTAGCCTATGTGCACCTTTTCAATTTTACTATCTAAAAAAAAAGAATTTCAATGGCATAATCCACATATGGTTTCTTGCTGATCAACCATTTATAAATTATTTATTTATCTTTTGATTTTGAAATAGGATATATTATTGAATCTATCCCTATTTTCCTACTACTTTGTTGAAGTTTACAAGTAGAGTAGAAGACTATTGAATAATACTACAAGCCTCAAATAGAATTCAGGTGACCACAATGTTAAGCTTTAATAAAAATACAAGGAAGTATATTATTTTTCAACAAAGATATAGCTACTTTTGTTAGTTATGAATGGTGAAATGGTTTAGGAGAAAACAAGTGCATATCAAGATATAGGATATAACATCTTTAAAAGTATATGGAGGAGACAATCATAAAATGTAATTTTAACAAAGTGTATGTTTTAAAGGTCTTAGAGGGCAGTCTTAAGAGCAATATAGACAGCCATTAATCAAAAATTTGCTAGTGCATATCAAGATATGGAGTAGACAATCATAAAATGTAATTTTTACAAAGTGTATGTTTGGAAGGTCTTAGAGGGCAGTCTTAAGAGCAATATAGACAACCATTAGTCAAAAATTACAACCATGAAAGCAAGTTGTATAAATAGTATATAGACCAACACTATAACAAATTCATATGTGAACCAAATGGAACTCTATGTTTTTAAGGCATAGTGCTTTAGGGGTTACATGTAAACGGTGATAATACTAAAATATGGTACATTATAAAATAAATATATATCTAAATAATGTAGATTAATACAAAGTTAATTGGCCCGGACAAACACCGATTTAATATGTAGATTCACACCAAAACATCAAACATGACTATTTAGTGAGGAAAAAGGTTTTTAAATATTGTTTTTAAAAATAAGGGATTCAAAGAATGATTCATAAACCCTACCTTTCTCTTTCCAACTAGTCGATACAATTGTTTAAAAATAGTCTTGAATCCACAAGCTCTATAATATTTGTATTTGTTTGGCAACCACTGAACTCTTTGTTGAGTATTATATTATGAATTCATAACTTCGTTGAGTATTCTATTATGAATTCATAATGATCCTTCTTTTAATATAAAATTTCATGTGCTACTTTATGTTCATAATAATGAATTATATTTTATGTTAAATGTCAAGAGTTTGCTGGTTCAAACGACTCTTTCCCGCCATGTCTGGATGCCCCTTCTGTGGGTGTTCGAAAGATGTGTCTCTGTTGACGCCTGGTTCTCTTCATGGCGCCAACTCGGTGTTGTTCCAGCCTCTGTTCCTTCTTCTCGTGTTGTGAGAAATTTGTCGATTAGTATTGGCGATGCCCCTGTTCCTGAGGTTTGTGTGGCACATATTTTTGGCCTTGGCATTGGTGGTGTGAACGCTTCTTAAGCAAAAATTGTGTTGTCTAGTTTTCCTGATGGTGGTTCTCGCCTTCCATAAAGTTCTGCTCGCCCCTCCCAGTGAGGTAAACCCTTGTCTTACTCTTCTTCCTCTCCGACTGTTATCTGTGGGGGGGAAGTGTTAGATAATGAAGAACACTTTAAACGTCATGCTCTTATCTGAAGATTTAATGGTTTTTGGCCTTTCCTTCTTGATCTGAACAAATGGGCTTTGGAGATTTGGAAGCCTTTCATTAAGGGCAGGATTGAACTCTATCCCTGTGCTAAGGGTTTTTTTTGTGGCGTCCTTTCAATTGGGTGATGATAGGATGCTGGTGCTGGATGGTGGGGTTTGGATGTGAGCAAAGAATTCCCTTTCTTAAACCTTGGTAACCTACCTTCAATCCACTTACAAAATCCCTAAGTATTCTGTCTATTTGGATCAAACTTCCCAATCTTTCTTTCTATTTTTGGAAAGTGTCTTGTTTTGAATCTACCGATAATTATCTTAATCATTTTTTATAGGAAGATACCACAATGATAAACTATGGTCATACTAGTTATGCCCGCATTCTTGTTGGCATTGACACCTCTAAGGATCTTCTTGGGGATATTGCCGTACTTGTCGGGGATAGACCATGGTCTCAAATACTTGACTATGAGGGTCTCTTCTTTCATTGCAGGAGATTTTTTTTGTTGGTCGCTTGATTTTGGCTTGCTTTGGCTCTCACCACAAGAAAGGGAAGGCAATTTGGTGGGAAAATGTCCACCATGAGCATTTGACGATTGAGGATTTTTTGATTTTGAGGAGGCATTAGAGGAGGACTTGGCCCCAATGGCCACGGTATCTTCTGAGACTCCTAAAAGATTATCTTCCATGGGCCCTTTGGTGGTTGCACCTTTGGACTTTTTGATGCCAAAGGTCGAATCTAGGGATCATATGTCTTTGGATGATTTGGTAAAGTTGACAAATAATATTTCATTGCCTTTGGGAGCAACAAAGAATAGTCATCCCCTCTCCCTTCGATCTAAGTCTTTAGAGGATGATATTTTGTGGAAGATTGTCCATAGAAAGAAATTTGGTGTCCTAAACATGCTTGTCCCTCCCACACCTAGGTTTTGGGTGCTTGGAGTGTTAGGATGGGTACATGGTGGCATAGTTGGCCATCTTTGTATGTTTTGTAGGCAGCTTGAGTTCAAATGTATGTGTTGTTGATTGTCTTTGGTGTGAGATAGCTTGGCTATTGTTTCATGATAGCCTATGTTTTTTTGCCACTTTTTTGTTGGTCTTCAACTATGTGCTCGATGCCTCTTTTGTAAAGGGTTTCCAAGCCCCTTCAAAACCTATTTTCCCACTAATAAAAAACAATTAGTAAACATAAAGAGATAAATATATCAATGGGTGTCCTAATGATTTAAAAAATAAATAGAAATAATGCAATATAGCCATAAGATAGATTAAGATGTTTGTCGGCACCTAACACCATGTCACTAGGTCAACCCCAAACTTGAGCTTGGATAAGAGGCTCCCTTTCTTGGTAACCAATAAAATTGGAGTCTACACAAAATTATTTTAATTTTTTTCCATGAGAACAAAATAATAATTTTGTCATTTTCTAAGACCATTTTCTAGCAAACAATGCTAACAAAAGACAACTACTAAATACATGCAAACTTTTCTTAGTAATTTATGAATTTATTTGGCAATAGAGAAAAGAATTGATGTGAATAGTGAATAGTAATGAAGAACCTGAATGCCACAAAGAAATGGTTGCAAACGACTAAATGGTGAGCAATGTAAAAAGAAATAGTAATGCGAATGTGAAGACACTAGAGTGGACAGCTAAGATATGTTGAAGAACACTAGAGGAAAGGACCCAGTAGATGAGCATGTTCTAATAGTTGTTGCAGTATTTGTTGATTTAATGCTCAATATTTTTAACAATATTGCACAAATAGTTGTGATTGTAAAGTTGTTAATGTTGATGATAAGTACCCATAACTAATAAAATGTATTCCCTAGATCTAAAAATCCACAAATCATGTGATGCCACATTAGCACATTAATAAAATATGACTTAGTGCACAACTATTGATCTAAAAAATTGTGTTTTTTTAAACACCTCAACAAAATGCATGCTAATATGGCATCATATTTGATGATGTGGCCCTTAAATCTTAGTTATAAGTAGCCCACTATTCACCCACAACTAAAATTATAATCCCTAAATTGTTGTTATCCCACCATTTTAGAAAAATATCATATAATATGCATTATGATAAATAATCAATGAGGTCGCCTGGGTGTTTCTCAAATAAAATCAAGATAAGACAACATTTTTAATGTAATTTAAAAAAAAAGTTGTTTTAACTTCTAAATGTAATAACTTAGTGGATACTGTGATCTTTTAAGAATAGAGTAAATAATCAATGAGGTCGTCTGTAAGACATAATATTTTTAATGTAATTTAAAAATAAAAAGTTGTTTTAACTTCTAAATGTAATAACTTAGTGGATATCATGACCATTTAAGAATAGAGTAAATTAACACTAATTGAATGGTTGTTAATAAAATGAAATGTGTGTGTGTGTTGCTTGATCTTTCTATATCATATGTTTATATCAAACACTAGAAATTGCAATCATATATAAATAGATTAAGACAATAGATGAGTATTGAAAAACTATGACAAATACATAAAATAATTTCAGAAATAAATTTTAAATTTTAAATCAAGGTAATTTAGAAATATTAATGGTCATGAATACCAAGCCCTAACCAATTGTGTAAGATTTATTAATATGCTCGCAACTTCGAAATGAAATGATTTTTATGTAATAGAGATATACCAAGATAATTTAGGTGTGCTTGTTGTTTATGATTGTCAATCCATCACTACAATAGATGTGCTTGTGTGTGATGAATTTGTTTATTATGTGGGTAGGATGTGAAACAATAATAATTGTACAAAAATCCCCACCAAAATGGCATGGCCTTCAACTATACTCAAGTTGCAAGGGCATGGACATTAATACATGTTATGCTTGTTTTCTTAATGTCTTGGTCACCCTTTCCATAGCCAAAATTTGTATTAAATGCATGATAATGTAACCTATATGTGAATTGTGATAATAAAGGTGCATTAAATGTTCAATTGCATTCAATAAGTGGTGATGCATCTAGCACTATGTATAGCATACAAAATAAACAAAGTCTATAATTTCTTATAATTTCTAAAATTAATGCATATTCTACGAAATAATCATCAATATCAATAGATTTCAATACCTTCAGAATCTTCTTTTTCATAGAATCATTTTGAAAATCCCTTATCACCCATGAAGTTCTTAAAAAACTAACAACTAAGAGTGTTATTGAATGGCTAGAAGGCAAAAATATTTATACCCCATCCACTACATGGAATAATTACTACAAATATATATAAAATGAAATGCTTGGTCAATACAACTAGAAATATTTATTCCTATCACCATTCAATTGCACCTTTAGGTATTGTTACTAGTTCAATTACATTGGACTTGATCAAATGAACAAGGATTGCAACTTTTGTGTGTCATTTGCTTTTGCTTTTGTGCTTCATGCAACTCAAGCAAGAAAAACATAAGGAAATTTTATG
>VDFB02321477.1:0-25143 GCA_007258455.2 Sequoia sempervirens | reverse complement strand
AGGTGTGGCAAGGTATATTGGAAGCTCTCAAAATATGTCGATTTGGAGTGCTTTGAATTTGAATTGTGCTTCCAAGATTTAAGAAGATTTTGTCAAAGGTTCATTCTATAAAAACAATTTACTACAATATTATATTCCAACAAATCTACCCATTCAAGGGGAAATCATCTATATAAAATAACATTTTTGTGGCCTTCCAATACTATGGTAGCATTAAAAAAATGATTGCATAGCTCTTTCACATCACTAGTAAAAAGTTGAGGCATGCGTTTGTATCTCATTTCAACGTAAGGCAAGGTTAATGAAATTTTATAGAGGTGACACCTCCACACCTAGCGCTCCCTCAAAATTGATGCCTATGACAACTACTACTACTCATTAATTACAAGATCCTCTTTTTTGTGTTGAGTTCAACAAAACCTAATAAGAAAAGCAAGGCCATAGATTCAAGTTCAACTCTAAACCGAATAGCAAGATATTCAATCTCTAGGCTAAGATTTAGTAGATGATGATATTGATGAACTCGTATTTGCTAATTGCATTACATTCCATGGTGCTCACTCTAAGTATTTTAAGAAGGCCATGTCTATGATTGCGTGAGCATGAACTTCATATGTGCCACCATGAGAGACAAAATCCAAAATTATTATCTTGGATAAAAGCTTCTTTAAAATAAATGTATTTATAGAAGAACAAAAGTCATATAGGTCTCACGTGGATTCTACACTATCATGGATAAGTGGATAAACATTAGACAGAATCCAATCATCAATCCATGGTCATATATGTAGAGAGCCCTTACATCCTTGAGGCAATTGATTGTTTAGGGTATCGCAAGGTTGCAAAGTTTCAATTTCAAGTTCTTAGAGATGGTACCAATTGAGGAGATGACCCAAACAATATGGTATATGTCATGATAGATTTCACATGTGCAAGGTAGTGGAGAAGTTGGTTGAAGTAGCCTACAAACATATGATTGGAACTATTGTGTGCATGACATGAACAATGTACTCAGAAACAACATCAAAATTGAGCAATTCAAATAAATTGTAGCAAATACAAGAGATAAGCGGATATTTTTCTACAATCCCCACACCTCACATGCACTATTTCAATCATCCTCCAAAAATGAATTTTATCAAACCTATTAAAATTGAGTATACATCCTACTTTATCCTCTTGAATACAATCAAGTTGCAAGAGCCCTTGCAACTAATAGTCATGACACAAGAATGAATTAAGTGGGTTAAATCTAAGACAAAGCAAGGGGTGCAGATGGAAGAAGTGGCAAAGAGAAATACTTTTTAGTTAGATGAAAAATACATCACCTCTAGCATGTCCTCAATTTTCATGGTGATTAGATATGGAGACTCTCATGCTCCTAACCTTGGGGAAATATACGAGAGCATTGATAGCATGGCCAAATGAAAATAGTTGTATCACAGAGGCTAGCCTTGATTCTATAATGAATACATTCAATCTATCATTCACCAAATATGGGAGAAGCTTAACACTCCTTTGCACATCGTTGCTTATGTATTTAACTTTAAAGTGGTATGTGTAGAGGCTTGGTTGAGTTCTTTCTACTAGTGTCATAGAGGTGAAGAAAGGCTTCATGAAAGTAATAAAAAAAATGTAAATTGCAAAGAAGCCTTGTTGATCCAACATACCAGAGTTCAACAAGGTTAGATAGGGAGATTTTGGCAGAAAACAACCTAATAGCACAGTAGCGGTTATATGGGCCTTCATCACTGATAAGCACTAACCATTTGCCTATTGTTACAGTTTCTAGTTCCTTTGTTGCTAAAAGGAATTGTGTTATATATAATTTCATTGACTCTCTCAAAAGGAACGTGCTTATCTCAAGGAAAGCAGAAAATTTTGTGAAGCTACATAGTGCCTTGCGTCTCATTGATCACAAGAGTATAGGGAGAGTCCAACGACATAATAGGATATAGAGCCAAAGGAATTGATGCATAATGATGTAGATCAAGCTGCATACAAGCCTGGTTTGTGTTCAGTTATAAGAGATAAATGGGTTTGATTAACATTGACTCAATGTATTTTGTACTAAAAACGTGATGATATTAAATATTATAATATATATCCAGAACTTTGGATCAATTGATTGTCCAATTGTTTACATAAATAATAAATTGCAATTTATTTTACTGGTTTTCTATTTTCAAATATTAGTTTTTATATAGTATTTTAACCATTGTTCCCCTACTCTGCCTAAATTTTGTTTAAAACTTCACCATCCCCAAAACTCATCCCGCCATCTGGAGACTAAGCGGAATATTGTGCTTATCTCAAAATTTCCTAATTTGCATATAACCCAATTTGAGATTAAATTTTCTTTTTCTACTTCCAAATAAGATGAAAGCAGTGTGAGTATCCCAACCGTTGAAAGCTGCTGACATTCACCTGATAATTATATGAAAGAAAGCTTACCCGACCACAAATATTTTCATACATCCTGTTTACAGCCACTACAATATAATAATAATTGATGGAAGGAGATCATGAAGCAAGAAATATTAAATCTAGATTTTAGCAATATAAATGATGCTTCTGACAAAACTTTTATAATTGATGGAAGGTCATGAAGCAAGATATATCTATTCTAGCATTCGAATGATGCTTCTGAAAATACTTATACATTTTTTTGAAAGTTTACACTTGGAAATGGACTCAGATGGAACTCTTGTCCCTATACCCATGCTATTTTACATGACTAAGAATTATAAGAATCAAATCGATTCACACTACAGATGAAACTTCAGTCATGGCCTCTTCAATCACTGATTCTTCCTCAATAATTGGATCTTCTTCAGTTGTCTCTTTGGCCATTAGCTTCTTCTTGTCGAGTGACTTCTTTTCTGATTTCTTTTTATTATTTGGCTTTGCTTGCCCCTTCACCACCTTTTTAATTGGTTGAATTACTATATACATATTTCTATCTGTGTCATTCTTGATCTCCAATGTTCCCAACTGCAAAGCAGCTAATTCTTTAGATAACTGTGATTAAAAATTCCAGGATAAATATGTGTAAAACTAAAATGTGGGTGAAAAAACCACACCTCCTTCAGGTCATTTTCAAATTGCTCAAAGATCTTGGTGGCTTTCTCTCTGTAATTAAAATCACGCCCCTTGAATTGCACTAAGAACTTGACCTGCAATGAAAGCGTTACTATTTGGATTTTCTTGGTTTCATCTTCTTAAGGAAGAAAATAAGAAGAAAGGAATTCCAGCTTTCCAATAGGCTTAAAACTTGTCACTGACCTTATCACCATCTTGGAGAAAACGCTGAGCAGCTCGCAGGCGCACATTATAATCATGGAATTCTATATTACACCTGGTATGAACCAAAAAAGAAAATCAACAAAACAGAAAATACCTAACAATGCCATTGCAAATGAACTCTGCATTTGAGCTAAC
The DNA here is from genome assembly GCA_007258455.2 of Sequoia sempervirens. NCBI lineage: Eukaryota > Viridiplantae > Streptophyta > Pinopsida > Cupressales > Cupressaceae > Sequoia > Sequoia sempervirens. The sequence goes on along the minus strand of VDFB02321477.1, from coordinate 21,702 downwards.
TGAGAGATTCCAATTGTATTGCAACAAAAACAAACTGCATAAACCACCCAAATTTTCTGCATTAGAATTTAAACAAGAGAAATGTTTCAATTTTTCTAATGTATAAAGCACCCTGCTTCTAAATATTAGCAAATAATTTTATCAGGATTATTTTCTGATTTTTAAAGTTTGTCTGCCATAGAAGTTGGCTTCCAGACATTTATCCTTAAAAAGAAAACAATATTTTCCCTGTAAAGAAACCAGTCATGTTGGTTACACCATGACTAGAACCATATACTGTCAAATATTTCAACCAAAAGAGATAAGACCAATCATAAACTAATACCAACAAAATTTCTTTCTGTACTTTTCCTGTAACTAAAAGTAATAAGTAGCATGATGAATGGTGACATAAGACAAAGTCATAATTAAAATCAAAGCTTCCATTTTCTCGAACACCACACATGTAATGAGCAATTTTCAACACCTTCAAATTGAAACTGTATTTAACATGCATGCCATTGCCTTACCTATTTAAATCGACACAGACAGCGATTATTTAGGAAACATCAAATATAGGTACACAGTCATATCATATCAATAGGCATAGTGAGAGTGAAGGCTAATTCCTAGGAAGACTAAAGGCTTACTGTAAAGTGATAAAATGTAAAAACTGGCTCTAAACAAAGGAAATGCCACAAAGTGCAGTTACGAAATGCAAGCAACTCAATTTGGTTTTCAGAGGCTAAAATGCTTATTAAGATGTTGAAATTTGGACAGGAGTTCAGAGAAATTCTCCACAGGAGATATACAATGGCAGACAGAGAGAAGTGATCCTGATGACCTGGAATTGGTTTATCCTCCCTCTGTATGGTTTAGTCAAAAAATAACACTTTTCTAGAACTTTTCAGTGGGTAATTAACACCTTCTAGCAATTTTGAATATATCAGTTCGTACTTGAGTTTATGGTGAACAACATTCTAAATCTTGACACTGAAAATTGGATCTCCTATTATACAGTTATTTGTGAGTCAACTTCTGGAGTGTTTATTTTATGTTCTCAATTCCTATAATTATAACTCTGGTATACATCTAAAGATATATTCCATTTGTTCTCTATATCTCTGAAAATTTACTTTCCTTCAGTATCCTCTTCAAAAATATTTACGGATTCTAAGTCCCAAGAAATTTCACTTTAGTATTCAAGCTTAGATGTAATTTTGTGATATTCACGTTATGTTTATAGCCTTAATTATTTCTCAGCTTTCTTCATGCTCATATAGCCCTATAATGTAGTAAGTGAGAGTATTCTAGTATCATCGTTGAATAATTCATGCTTTCAGTTTCTTCTTTTTCATGCATACTTTTAACTTTTAAGTGTTTTGAGGATCAAATATGTGACTTTTTATTCCAGAATTATCAGAATAAATAAGATTTGTTCTACACCCTGTAATTGTTTCATCACTTCTTTTCAACCTACAGAAAGATGGGGACCAATGAGGCTTAATAACCAACCTTGCCATATTATACCAATTCATCAATAGACTATAGAGAGGTGTCATATGGATTTCTTTATGGGCTTGGGCATTGCAAATAGGCACCAATGACTTACTAGCTATGTTCAACAAAGTTCCTTGCCATATTATACCAATTCATCAATAGACTATAGAGAGGTGTCATATGGATTTCTTTATGGTCTTGGACATTGCAAATAGACACCAATGACTTACTAGCTATGTTCAACAAATTTCCTTACTTGGGGGACAAGAAAACACAGGGTTTCCTAGATGTTCCCCTCAAATCCTACGCAACAGGGAAGTCAAAGGAGTGCTTTCTCTTTTACTAATGGATCTAGAGAGCATACAACTAACGAGATATTTTTGTCCCTTTCTTGTTTTATTTATTTCATGGGAATTGCTTTGACCAGTAAATGTATTAGACTACAATTATCAATGTTCATTTGAGTTGTAGAGATGCCATTAGTAGCAGTTCCATAGATTAATTATGACTTGTGAATAAAAATAAAGGTCAAGATAAAAATTGCACACATGGAAACTAAAATTAGAAATTAAGCCAGAAATTGAGAATGCCCATTGGGCATGAGACAGGTCAAGAGTAGTAGTTGATTGTTGCATCTAGACTATTAGGTGTCAAGAGAAGAGTGAAAGGTGCAACTTTAAAATCTTATTCATAAATTATACATGCAAATCCTTAAGTATAAATAGGTGTAGCGATTCCTTGTGTGGCCATTCCTTGCTTGAGTTTGTGTGAGTTGTCTCCTCCACCGCTTATCCTTTTGTACCTTCACTATGTCTGTGCTTGTTGCCATGTTGGACAGAGGTACGAGGATTTTGTATATGTTGCTTATCTAGTTTAGTGTTGCATAGTGCATCAGAGATAAACTAGTGATGGCATTGTGAAAACAAGTTTGATCTCATTGCACTAAATCCTTCGACTCAGTTATCAAATTGGCAATGAGAAACTTGTTATCCTGAAGGCAAGACATTAATTCGCAATCTCATTGAAATATGCTTGTAGAAATTAAGAACCAAATAAACATGGACTGTGCTACTTATATTCAAGATAAATGATAGTTGGGAAGGAAAGAATGTTTAAGAAGATAACATGCGATTTTTATCCTAGAGAATCCCCAAAGGAGAAAACCCAGCTTGATAGTGACAGTTGCACTGCTACAGAAATGTTATTAGAAGTTAGACAAATACAATGAGTTGTAAACAGTGTGGAATACACTGTTTAGTCTAAGGTGTGAATTACAGTAGGAATTCTATTTCTCAATGTAATGTGACACTCAAACCTACCTCCCATGATCCAATCCATCTTCCTCTTCCCCATATATATTAGTTGGGATGTCCCCCTTATGCACTAGGCAGTCTCAAAAATGGAACTAGAAGGAGAAACATTGAACTGTTCACTGTTCACTTTAAATTCAGTTCATTGGTGTTGGGATGAAACCATCACTTTCAATAGCCAGTAGTTATAAATCACCATGGCAATTACAAAACTGCAGCAGTGGTTTCAAAACCACCCCCCATTAGGAACCAACAGTTTCCACTATGCTGCAATTTCCAGTTCATTTTTTGATAGTTGTGACTTCTCAAAGTGAATCCTCGGAAAAAAATTATTTTCCTGATCCTTTATGGATCACATGTCCCTTCTGAGATAGGCTTTTGGTCACACAAATGCTTATTGAGACCTTAAGTGAGGAAAGAGCTTCCCCACCTCTTTCTTCAACACCATATGGCTTGCGTTAGTGTCTTCACTTTGAGTCAAATTTGCCAAGACTCACGGTTTCCTCTGATATTCTTCTGCTACACCACATCCTCTTGAAATATTTCTCAGTTTCCAACTACCAAAACCTCTGTTGAGTGTAGTTGTTCATCACCTTCTACATGGTATGCTTGGACACAAGCTTTGTCCAAGTCACATGAATTGGTGGTGATTACCCTCTATCTGATGTGGGTGGATGGACCTTTGAAGTACTTTATAAGAACATCCTCATCCTCCAGGTCCATGCCCAATAACATGGCATGTCTTCTAAACTCCATGGTGTAAACCTACACACTTTCACCATTACCCCATTTGGGATACAACCACTTAATTTTCTGATTAATCTTTTGCACTTGATTTTCTGATTAATCCTATGCCCAATAGGATAGAAATTCTTCCTTAACAATTCCTTAAATTCTTCCCACCTAGACACAACCAGTTTCTTTTTCTTTTTACAGGATGAAAATAACTCACTCCATTCAAGAGCATGCCCTGACATTTTGAGGCGTGCCAAAATTATCTTTTTTTCTCACTAAGATTGTGTACACTGAAATAAAATTCCATTTGTTTGATCCAAGTGTCTAAAAATTCAGTATGAACTTGCTCTTCAAATAATTTATCTCTACTTCTGTTTCAACTTTAAATGGGACATGTGCAGAATTTACTTGAATCCTCTTTTCTTGATCATCATCCAAGAAAGTTTCTTGGTCCTCTAGGTCTTCACTATCCCTCCAATACCAAATTTCTTAGTGAGAGCTCTTAGTATGTACTATGGACCCATATAAGACTGATCTTGGCCTATGCATCCTATTGCTAAATTATACATTATTATTTTTGTTAATTCTGAATTTTTATCACAATCTCTATGCTGTTCATGAGGATGATCACACAGTTGAGATTTTCTAAGTCCCCCATTCTCACCTCTTTATTGTAAAATTATTGTCGTCCAGTACCTCTGAAAGTAGCATGCTTAGTAACATGGCATAAAGTTATGCAAAGGTGTGCCCAATCATGATAGTATCTTAATTTTGATGTCTATGAAGTTAATTTCTTGTTCAATACAAAGCCCCATTTTTCTACAAAAGAAAATATTTAAGAATCTTTTAGCTTGTTCAGACTTACCAAGTACCAAGTCAACTTTGGCTCTTCACATTGCCAAAGACCAAGTTGTGTCTAAGTCTGTTGACTTTGGCAGAAACCAAGTCGTGTCCAAATGCACTGCTTCTGATCCTATTTAGCTTGTTCAGACTTTACCAAGTGCCAAGTCAACTTCGGCTCTTCACATTGCCAAAGACCAAGTTGTGTTTAAGTCTGCTGACTTTGGCAGAGACCAATTAGTGTCAAAAGGCACTACTTCTGATCCTATTATGCCTTTTTTCTTAAAACCACAATTTTTGGAACTAAACAAACTTATGTTAAAATTTGAGATACTTTCCTATATCCAATGTGAATTTTAATGAGTTTTAGGATATTACTAACCTTAGGAAGACCATATTGAAGTCTCTATCAGCATAATTTAGCTCAAAAATTATAAACAAGAGAAAACTAATACAGGAGGTGGCTGACAACTAATGGAAATGAACAAAAATGTAGGGAGGTTTTCTTTTCATATTACAAATTGTCAATGCATATGGGACTAAAAGAAAGTATCAACGTATAAACTTCGAAGGGTCCAACACCCCTTACCAAGAAAAGCAACCAAACAACTTACAATAGATTACTTTGAAGCTCTTGACTAAGGCAATAAAATGTTATTCATTGAAAAACAGGGCCCTGCCTCTGATTTGGAGAGCAGGAAACAAAGTTTGCAAACATTGAAGATATTAGCACATTGTAAATATGCAAGTCTAACAAAAACTGAGGTAATTAACAGGAGGTGCCAAGCATACCCCATTTTGAGCTCCTTAACTTCACTATGAACCGCTGCACAAGAGTAAACCAGGAATAAGAAGGTAGTTGGTTAACAAGGACACAATTTTCAAGAGAATAGTTTCTACTTACAACCAGAAATCAATAGACTAACTTCTCATTGAAGATGAAAGTGTAGAGGAAAATATACCTGAACTCTTCTTCTGCTGTTCTCGCTTCCTCTTCTGTTGGTCAAACTTATATTTACTGAAATAGAAAACATCACTTTAAGTTCTGGAATATATGCAAAAACATTAGATGAATAGATTTTTTCCTCCTGCTATGTGAATGCTTTCAATTAAAAATACAGTGCATAAAGAAAGGAAAGTGTAATGTCCCCTACTTGGAGTATGCCTGAATTTTCCTTAAGAGACACTTACACAACATAAGATTGTTTTGCAAATAACATTCCATAGTATATTATATAATAACTATTTAACTTAAGAATAAATGAACTATTAACATTTATGAAATAATGAATAACAACTTAAACTTTAATCCACTCTATAGACTCTTTCAATAACCAATCATAGTAGGGATTGGAGAGAAACGCATGATAGGGCACTAGAAAAACTGTTCATCACATGTAAGCCCAAGGGCGTGCTCATACCCCCTTGGCCCCAAGTGGAAGGAACATCCAACCAAGACAATTCTGTCCAACTTAGGGTTGGCATACTTACAATGTGAGAATCTACACATTATTCATCTCAATTAAGCCCAAGGGCGTGCTCATACCCCCTTGGCCCCAAGTGGAAGGAAAACCAAGACAATCCCATCCAACTTAGGGTTGGCATACTTAATGAGAAAACCTATACCGCCCTTCCCTAACATGTTTCCTTGCCAACCTTACACATGATTGCTTAAAGAAAAGGATGATGTTTATAATAATATAAATAGATTCACTATTTACTTATCTACCAAATTAAATATAACATATCTCCCTTATTGCATATTAGTTATTATGAAATTAACTATATATAAATTCATATGCCTATCAAAATTATATATTAAATGCATATACATTGAATTGCATACCAATTACTTATTATAGCAATGTCTGCTGCTTTTCTGAGTGCAGATTATTATTTCTGATTCCTTCAATGCCTCATCCCCAAGAAATGATCTCCTCTTTATACCCTCCTCTTGAGAGAGTCACATCTCTTGACAAATTCCTTGCAAAGAGTCGCACTCCTTCACAAGGAAGTGCTGCCTTACTCTTCTTTTATTTGTCTTAATCCTTTTAAAACTTAATTGATCCCTTTTAGAATTACTGTTTATTCGTTATTGCACCCGCTAGGAATTAAGGCATTCTCCCTTAGTTATTAATTATTTAATTTATTGTGGGACCGCTGCATTATACATATTAATTATTGTCCCCTATTAATGACTGCATTATACTTATTGATTGCTATTTTTCATTGAAACATAATCGCTGCTGCTTATATTTTATATCAATATATTAAATGTTTTCTTATTTTGATATATTTATTTTTATATTAGTTTTATATATATATTTTATAGTATTATATTATAATAATTATAATTATAATAATATTAAATTGTTACTATTTATATTTATATTGTTATTTATTTTATTTATTTATTTGCATTTCAACACTTGGTTTTTTGTACTTTGGTGTTGCAATTTCGGAGGCATGACAGAAAAACTATGCTCAATCGTCATCTAGCGTCTGCAGTTTAATTGTCAGGTAGGATAAGAAAAGATGCAAGAAGTTAGAACAGTGTTTTAGCACTAACTAAAGAATATTTTTAAAAAGCAATTGATTATGTTATTGCAATCAAAACCCCATATTACTTCATTGAAGTGGAGACTTATGGAAGTCAAGTAACATTCTTATAAATTTGGAGCAAGAAATGAAATATTACTTGAAAATTGAAATAATCAACAGTTATAGAGTCTAGACTATCATGTTAAATTTCTTGATACTTTAAAATTGCAACTCCCTTGGGAAAAACTAACTAATTAGTATCCAGTTCTTAGGATACATAATAGAAGTACGAAAAACTGGTAGGTCTAGACATGCTTTCAAAAAAAAGAACAGCAGAGGAGAAAAAATAATAAACTATTATAAGAGAACCATAAGCCCGGGTTAAGATCTTGTTGGCGTAACAACTAGCACCTCTGGAGTAAGAGTTGGTACGGACAGCTATGCACACTACGCAATGAGTGCTCTTCAAATTAGGAGGGGAAGCTCCCTCGTTGTGCTTTAACAAAAATGCTTGGAAAGGGAAAAGTAATCTAAACTATCTCCTATCTTTTTGTCTCAGCTGTAGAGGTACAAGGCTTTCAAGAAAACTCTATACATTGCAGCTAAATATTTTCTGGTTTCGCAGATCACTAACTACAACTAGGCTAATTACTTAAAATCTATCCAATTTCCTCAAGAAAACAGAGCATGAGGAAATGGAGCAAGGATTACTATCTGACGATAAACAAGTATAGATTCTCAACTTGAAGGCAAGGTAGCACATCTATCAGCTCAATCTAAACAAGTTTATTATTCACAAAACACCATACAATAAACAAGAACAGATTCTCAACTTGAAGGCAAGGTGGCACATCTATCAGCTCAATCTGGACAAGTTTATTGAACACAAAACAGATTCGATCTAACTAAGGAAAGAATTCACCATTATAATTGCATGAAACCCTATGTGGCATAACAATTCATCATAATAGTAAAAACGCATGAACAGATACAAAACGAGCAAATTGAAGGCAAGGTAGGCACAGCATATATTTCTCTCTCGTGCAAAAGTTATTTAGAAATGAGCAAAAACTCTTATTTATATACATCAAAAGGTGTAGGTAACCCTAAAATCACCTTGAGTCAACTATAGTCTTGCAATGCATGCAAGATTTATTACTAAACCCTAATAAAGTAAACTATACAGTTAACTGGAAATCTACCATCAGTTAACCGGTACATCTAACCTAAATGGACAATGTGCAAGCATGCACATCCTTATTTAAAGCAAAGTTAACTGGACACTACCTTCAGTTAACTGAATACCCTAACCCTAACTCCTGTGAAGATAATCCCAAGGAAGAGATAAGCATGTATGAAGTCAGCAAGTGAACTCAAGACTGAAAGTCGAGTTAACTGCCGCTCTTGATTCTATCCTCAAAATTAACTACAGGTTCCAACTGGCAGATCACTCCATGTCATCTCGGTCTAACACTTCGACCAAGAAGTCATCAATCTCTCTGTCTTCTGGCACTTTGATGCTGTCCAAAACAACAATCTGTTTCTTTAGTTCTCTGTCATTTTCCTTAACTCTATGTATGCATTCTCTGACATCTTTAGCTGCCTTTTTGAAACTAGCTGAAATAACTAAAATATTCTCCAACTTAGCCGCCACAGGATCTCCCTCAAGGCTATCACGAATCAGCTTTTCGAACTCAGCTTGTACTTCATTAAGTGCAACATACGTGCCATCTTCAAGAAGATAATGACACGGAATCTGAACAACAAAACCACTAACAAGTGCAAGAGCTCCAACAACATTATCTTTTAGTGAAAACAACTTGGTAGAGACTTTTTCACATATCTCCATTTTGAAAAGGTGTTGCTCCCTCCAAGTAAAAACTTTCTCTTGATCTTCATCAATCTCCAAGGCATCATATGCAACAGACAATTGGGACACAAGAACTCGATCCTTGGCTAAACTCTCTGCGACTGAAATCTCGAGCAACTAAATACCTTGACGAAGCTTGTGCATCACTCCTCAACTGATACAAATCCATAAGACGTTGACCTGTAACAACTAAGCTTTCAATCCAGTTATCCAAAAGTCTGCCATGATTGACTAACTGATCCAACTTTCGTTGTTCTGCAGGTGTATTCTGAGGAAGAACAAGTGTTCTACTTGAATTTCCGTGAACAAGATCAAAGATATACTGACGAAGTTGACTGTTCTCAGCCTTAAGCAATGCCTTATCCTCTCCATCCTCCGTGATGCGTTCTTCAAGATTATTGGTGACAATCTTAAGAAGGCTCACCTCTCTCTCGAGTGGTCCTACCAAGATTTTCCTTAGTGAAAGTAAAGTCACCAACTTCAACTTCATCTAGGCTCTTACCCTCTGGAGGAATAGCAACTTCTATAACAATCTCTGATTCGGGAGTCTTCTCAATATGCACCTATTTCTTGATTTTCTTGTTCGACCTTCTCTGATAAGGTTCACCGAACTCAAATAAATCAAGGTTATATGAAGGTTCTCGCCTCTGTCTCCCCAAAGACCTCTTGAGCCAACAAGACTGAACAATATTATCAATTCGAGGAGAGACTGTCCCTGATGTATCAACCTGTGGTGGTTCAGTTGTCTCTGATCCTACTCGAATTGGTATCTCAGGCTCTGAATCTATGTCAATAGGTTGCACATGTGGTGAACTAGGAGGTGAAACCTGAGGCTCAGCCTAAATGACTGTCTCTACTGGAATCTCAGGTACATTCTCAACTTGCTTCTACTTCCTTTTACCAGTAGTTCTCTTTCTCATGTTTCCACTGAGTCTAACTCCTTCAGGAGGTATCACAATAGCCTTGACCCAAGGCCTTGACCTCGAAGTAGAAGGTAATGATGAAAAATTCACTGGCGGCTCTGTCACAGGAACTGACTTTCGCCTCCGTTTACTTTCCAAGAACTGCTTGCTGGTCTTGATAACCGATCTAGATACCTCCTCAATAGAAGTATTCTCTTTAGCGTACCAATCTGGTGAGCGAAGTGGCTGCCGAGCAATTTGATCTTTGGCATATGAATTGAGAAGAACTTCCCCATCATCATCTGATAAACCATCAACATCCTCTGATAAGTAATCAGAGAGCTGAGCAATAGTGAGTCTACAATAGTGACGAGGAACCTCAAATTCATCTTCACAATTAGCCCAGAAATCTTCAAGTGCTGGCTTATGTGCAATCCTTCGCTCTAACCTGTTTGTGTAATGACCCAAAGGATCATAGGAACGCCTCTCAGTATGAGTTTTAAGCTTGAATCTTTCTATCTCGGTTGACATATGCTTGGCATCTGTTGTAGTCCTGCATGTGAAAATTCCCAATCCAAATGGAAAACTAGCCGTAGTCTTATGACGACTGCGAAGAAAGAAATGAACATGTTGCATCTGTCTGAGAAACTCCATGAAGATGATCTTGTCTGAAGGATACCTCGGCAACATCAGAGGCTCTCCAACATATCCATAAACCCGGATGTATGTGAAAGTAGGGAATTGAATAAACCAATCCGCCCAAGTCTCCATTGCTGATTTTGCCTCGGCAGAAACACGGATGTGCATTTCATTGTCAAGATCTCTAACTGTCCTCATAGAAAAGTGATAATTCACTGCTCAGAAGTCTTGTTCAGATTTAGAAAACTCCAACTGAGAATAGTATTCATGAACACGTTGAACACCAAGAGTGCCATTAGTTTTTAGATGCCTGTAGCTGCCTTGAAATGCAATGAAGTAGACTAAGTAAGATATCATACGAAACTCATGAAACTTGAGAAAATCAGAAATCTGCTGATGTAGGCAATCACTAATCAACATAGCCCAATCAAAATGTTTTGTGCCATCAAGAATTCTGGAAATAAGGTAAAACATCCATGATCGGAAAGTGCTAGCATCCTCTTGACCTGTAACTCGATTGAGCAAAGTTATCAAAACAGCAACCTCATCCTTGAATTCACCACAACCAACCTTTTTAGGCATATTAGTTTTTTGAACTTTTAGCCATCTCTGAGCCACCTTTCTCTGTGAACGTTCTTGATCTCCATCCCATATCTTCTCACAAGCCTCAATAACCACAGTGAAATTATTTGAACGAGGAGGAATAGCAAAACATTTCTCTATATCCTTCAGTTTAAGACTGCAAACAATCCTCCCATCAGCTGATCTGATTTGTCGTGAAGATGAGTCATAATGCTTGATGCAAGCAAGAACAAACTCAAGATCAAAAGTAGTAACAGGAATAGATGCCGCTGCCAGCAATCCGGAACGTTCAAGATTTCTCAATGAATTGCTGCCAACACCCTCCAAACTGCTCAGATTAACCACTGGATAAACATGATTTAAGTCTGTATCTGAAGTTCTGAAAAAATCATGTATAAGAACCGATTTGGTCTTATAATCAATGAGATTAAACTGCATTTTGAAAATGAAGACTTTTGACTGTAAAGTCGAATACACTTGAACAACTTTCTGGAAAAACTGAAAATCTCTAGACAAGGCTAAAAATAGCCTATGGCGGGAAAAATTTTAGGAATTTTTCTGAAACGTGGGTTTTGTGCATAATCAAAATCTAAGACAACCCAGATAGCTCAATTTGCGAAAAAATGTGTTTTAGGCCCACATGCAAAAAGATTCTCGGAAAAAAGCACAGAGCTTTAGAATGAAGACTACGGGTCAATTTTCTCGAAAAAATCTAAGACATGGGTTTTGCTGCAAATACTGAAGTATGCGAACCCAGATGATCAAATTCTGAAAATATGTTGAATTTCTTTGACATGCGAAGAAAGTACCTAAGATGAGAAATAGAAGAAATAAGATAGAAGAAAGAAGGTTTTATTTGCTCTGCTTCTGTAGAATTCGCCTATCTCTGTTTTGGAATTCGATGAAACCTGCATGCAAACTGAAAACAAAGTCTGGAATATTCTTCTTTTGATCAAACTGAATCCGTTGCTATGAAGAACGTTGAATTTTGACACCTGTAACACCTTCAAATCGCTGCTCGCTCAAGAAGAATGTATGTTTCTAAGCTTGTGATGAAGAAATAATGGACGCCTAAGCTTGAATAAATAGAGTTTCATCACTAAAATTCGTAAGAAATGCATGCAACCTTGAAAATTGCGCTTGGCTTGTGATTGGACCTCAAATTAGTTAATTGAAGACTAAAATGAGCTAAATAAAGCACCATGCTTTAGAACTAAAGTCGCCTTATTAAGACTTCAGTTGCAAAATTCTATTTAAAGCATCATGCGAATTAAGCTTCAGTTGACAATTCATATTAAGGTCGCCATACTTCACAACTCAAAATTCATGATTTAAATCTTTAGTTAAAACTCTTAATTAAAGCGTCCCTTTTGAAGACTGAAGTTAAAATATATAATGAAGTGTTAACTTCACAAAATCTTCACAAAACTTCAACTAATGCGCCATGCATTCAAACTTAAGTTGATTTTCAAACATGCACTTCAGTTAAGTGTACATGCAAACAAGTTAACTCAACATGCAAAGTTAGTTAATTGGACATGCAAACTAGTTAACTCGACATGCAAACTGAAAGAACACTCAACATGCCAAAATGTGAACTGGAAATGACAACCCAGAAATCGTTCAGTTGAACTGAAGTCAGAACTCAAGTTAGGGCGCACCAGTTAACTTCTTTTGAAAAATCAACTTTGACCTCTCTAGGCGTTTTCCAGACTTAGCCAATTTTAATGAAAATTTGGATTTGAAACTCCTTCGGGACCTCTGTTCATCCCCTAACACTGGCTGACTGACTCCACCGATTGGCTGGCTGACAGATGCATCGTAGAGCAGGACAAAAACTGATCAAAAGATACCTTGAGACTGAACATCATAAAACTAAGATCTGAAGGGTCAAAAATCCAAGCGCCCTTTTCAGAAACTGCTCTTTTTCTCAGACTTAGTCAAATTTATTCATCTCCACCTCGTACGAAGGGAAAAACAAATCCTTCATAACTTCTGATTGACCAAGTTTTAGGACTGGATCACAGGCTCATTGCGGAGCTGACCTCATTCCACGACAGCTACAAAGGCACATTTCTCCAAAAAACATCATCTGAGGGGTGAAAATCAAGGGCGCCTTTTTGAAAAGTTGCTCTTTTTCCTCCAAACTTAGCCATTTCTGGAACTGACCAAAATAACACTAAAACTCCAACTGCAAGCTGCTGAGTCATCTTCGATCGACGGAGACAGGCAACGGAAAGTGAACATAACACGAAGAAGCTGAATACTTGAGAACATCAAAAAGAAGGCATTAAAGGCTTGAAAAGCTCATGCGCCTTTCTGAAAATGTGCTCTTTTGCTTTTTTCCTTGATATTTTGACCAAGATTTGACCCCATGTTTGACCTCTGGCTCAGGCACTTCTGCAACTCAGATTCACCGACTGACAGATGCGTCGCGAAGCCTGAACAAATGTGAGATAAACACCTTGGGTAGCATTTAGTCAAAAACCTTCATTTGACACCTCAAAAAGATGGGTGCCTTTCTCAAAAGCTGCTCTTTTTTTCTCAGTGTTAGCCAATCTTGTTGTTCTTCTCGTTTTGCACTATATCTTCCGTAACTTGCACGAAACAGAGTCGTTTGATAAGCTTAATAGCCCGTTGCGAAGCTAGCGTGATACCAAACAAATGTCTGCTAGAGGTGACAAACCCTAAAAACAGGATCTGAGCCCCTAAAAGATAGGGCGCCTTTTTGAAAAAGTGCTCCCCTCTCCAAAGATAGAAAATTTTGATGATTTTCCTTCAGATTTTCACTTTTCTTGAATTTCTTCAGTAACAAACTAACATGAAACTGACACAAACTCCATATTTAAAAATCCCAAAAATGACCACCTGACATCACTCAAACAAGATTAAGACTCAATTAAGCAAAATGCCTTAGTGAAGCAAAAAATTTGGTTTGGGTACAACAGATCTCAGTTATCAAAAACAGTGAAGCAGTAACTCACTAATCCAAAAAAGGCAGGAAACAATGCTTGGCAGTGTAATCTCAATCCAAGATATGGGAACTATGGGACACACAGATAGAATAACACGTGGAAAAACCCCCTACAATGATGCTATAGTAAAAGGAATTCAAGAACATTATCTGGGACAACAGCCAATGTCCTAAGGGTGGTTAACTAAGGGTGGTTATGCTAATAAACTAGAGCCAAAGGATTCATTTGTGGCAGCTTTTTTCTCTAGACCGAGGAGAAACTTTTGAGTGTGGACTGTAGAAGCTCTGGGCTTATGAAACTATGGACTCCCCTCTTTGATTTCTCATTGGATTTCCCAGCAAACCTCCAGTCTGGGAAAAATTATGTAATCAGCCTTTGGAATTTTGGGAAGAACCAATCTGGAACTGATTGAAAATAATTTAAGCAAATTCATCTGCTCCTCAGTCGCTAATAAGAAGCACAATGCTTTCATCTATGATTGCATATGTGTGCAAATAAATCTTCTAAACTCCTTCCAAGGCAGGTCTGGCGCAGTGACTGATGTATCTTTATTGGAACAAGCAGTAGATTATTAATGTTTGCCCTGTCACATATGCAATGAACATGGACACCTTACTGAGGACTTTCCAAACATACATTAGCTGACAGAAAAGGTTGATGATGAGTTGTTCAAGGACAAAGGAGGAAAGATAGACCAGCAAGGAAGTTAACAAACTCCCCTGTAGACAATGTGTTAGAATTTCTAAAAGAGCATAATAAACTGGACCTCTGGGAAACATTTCTGCCCCAACTAAGAGAAAAGAAATTGACAAAATCCAAGAAGATGCAGCTCTTCCTTATGATGATAATTTCAAACTAGATAATGCCAGTAGCCATAACAGATTAGAAGCAAGCCATGACAAGGGGGGTTGATTCAGATTCAAAGAAACAATGCAGGATTCAGCAAGAGATAGCCTCAACAGACCAGAAGTATAGTCTTTGGCAAGATGGTAAAGAAAGGAAGACAGCTTATATGGTCCCTCAACAAAGAGGAATGAAACAGAGGCAAAATTGCTAAGGAAAGGACAAGTTCTAAATTCTGATAGTAACAGGAGGCAACATAAAGACATTGGTCACTATTCCTATTATGAGGTCATCGGCAATGCTATTGATCATTTCTTGAAAGTTGACTCTACTGCTTCCTACATGGGTCACTCTACGTTCACTTGTAACCTAGTGGACTGATATCTATATCTCCAAGCCTTTCCACAAGGACATTGTTTTGATGGTAAGCGATGGGCCTTGTACTCAACCACTTGACTACGAGGCCCTCCCCTTCAAATGTCAACGATGCTTTGCCATTGGAAGCCTAGCTTTCGATTGCCCACTCTCTTAGCACAAGGGCATGGCAAGATGGTGGAGGAATGCTTGAGAAAATCACTTGACTAATCATGCTTTTGACTCTCTAATTGATGGTTCCTCAAAATGTTGGATTTGCTCTTCCCACTCCCCCCATAGTTCCTAAGGGGGTTTCTCATGTGATTGGTGCAATTCTAGTGAGCCCCACTCCTCTCGCTCCATCAACTCCTATTGGTGAATCCCACCACCTTCTGACATGGTTGCTTAGTTTGCTATTCCATCGGCTTTGGCTCAGCTTCAGTCTACTCTTGAGGCGGTTGTTTGACATTTGACTACTTTGACTCAACATTCCTCTTTTTGTTGTGCCCATGGATGTGACCTCTATGGGGGAATTCCCCCCACTACCACCTCTCCTAGATCTAAGGATTTGGAAGTTAATATTTCATGGACAATTCTACAAAGATGAAAGAAAAGTCTTCCCAAAAATTGAATAGGGTTGGATCTGGCATTGTCTAGGTTGGATCCCTAAGTATTTTGTTTCTTGCTTTTTGTTTGTAGTTGTAGTGATTTGTGCTTGGAAACTAGGCTGTAGTTGTGTCTTACTCCCATCTAGGAGGCCACTATATTTGTTTATGCCTATGGGCATGCTTTGTAATAGGGTTGGGACCCTTGCTTACCATTTTATCAAATAAAAAAAATAACTTTAAGGACATAGGAATCACCAAATAATTATATGCCTAAGGTAAGGAAGAGAAAGTAATTCCCTTGGTATAAGAGAATTAGAGCTATAGTTAATAATGACTTTAATCTCTTGGAATGTGAGGGCTGAATTTTCCTTGTAAAGACATTATAAGAAGTGAAACCAAGAAGAAACACCAAATATCATTACAATCCATGAAATAAGATATTCTACAAAAAGTATCCAGAATTGGAAGCACACAACCTAGGAAAAAGAAAATTTCTTGGCCGTTGGTGAAGATGGATCTGCTAGGCATCTCCTAATCATGTGGAACCCTTCAAGATTCCATTGCTAGAAATTAGAATATTGAAAATAGGAGAGTTTGGATGAGAATTTATGTCCAAGGTCTTATTAAATCCTTTGGATTAATTTGAATTAATATATATACCCCTCCTTCTGTTAGCCAAAGAGCATTCCTCTGAACATTATTACAACACTCCTAGAGATCTCATCAAACCTCCTCATGGATGTTGGGGAAGACTAAGTTATAATAATGGAGGTAGAGCTGTAGTTTCGCAAGGAGAGTATTCCATTAGTTTGTCACTAAGCTGAGTCTATGGGACATAGAACCTAAAGAGGAAAACTACAACTAGCTTAACAAGAGGTTGGAAACTAATTTAATTGTTAAGAGATTAGACTAGTTCATTCTAAACGATAGGTACTTGATACATACTTATAATTTTTGAAAGGCTCTTAAAGTTATTAGTTATGATAACAAGCCAATCTAGTTTTATATTGAAAAGGACTCTTCTCCCAAGGGTCGTCCTTTTTAGTTCAAATCTATGGGAAATCCTCCACCTTAATCATCAGCAAAAAATGGAAAAGTGATCTAAATCATTGTCAAACCCAAGAACAAAAACGTAGGAGGAAATATCCAAACATTTTGCAAAGGTAGGAGCTTTTGGGACAACATATGATAGAGAATCAAGATAAAATTCAAAAGGAAGGTCAATTTGAGGAGAATCTAGAAGTTGTGTAGAGAATTTGAACAAAACCTAAAAGATCCTTCTAGAAGTATTGGACCCAAAAATCTAGAGCTTTATGGTTAAAGAAAGGTGAATCCAATGTCAAGTTCTCCCAAAAATCAGCAATAGGTACTAAAATATTTTTAGTATCAAAGCCTTGAAAATGATAGTGCATAATAGTATGTTTGATGTTAGCCCGGCTTGTTACCCTTCAATCACTAGTTATTGGTGAACCTTGTGATGCTTAGGTTTAGGGTTCTCGTCTCCATGAAACATCGGGTTGTGACGTTCCCTGGAAGTATTGTTTATTTGTAATGTCCCCATTTTAACCCTACGCTCTTCTTTTGGATTTAGCCTATTTCCGAAAATCCGTAGGCTAAGTTGAAGTAGAAAACTAGGGTTTCCTATTTCAGATTCTGCTTAGTTGGCGTTCAGAGGATGTTGTGCAGACTTACTATTTATAGCAGATTGCTATTTTTAGCAAGTCTAGTTTTTGGCAATATCTATCTAGCAGCAATTGAATCCTTTGCAGTTCAGCGTTCAGTTTGGCTTTATGATCGTTTTGAAGTTAACTTACTATTTTTGGCATTTGCTATTTTTAGTAAGTTCATTTTTGGCATAAGCATCATCATCAACTTGGTTCAATTTGGCATTTGTCAGTTTGCTATTTTTAGCAATTCATCAGTTGCAGCTTGGGCATTGTATTTGGTTATCTCCTTGGACTAAGTTTCAGACTTAGTCAATTTTCATGTCTTGAAGTTGTACCCCACACCTAGGCTTGATGACTTCAAGTTGTTTTAAAGAAGGGGACATAAAGGGGTCAAGTGAGCATTTAATTATTTAATAAATGCTTTATTGTTGCAATATGAAATGGATGTCTAAAGGGGAATTTGAATGATATTTTAATATTTCAAAAAGTGAAATGCTTAAAGTGGCGTCCCTTTTAGAAGTTGAAGTGATTCAACTTCTTGGAATTTGAAAAGTCTCTTGTTGATTCATTTTCCAATTGAAACTTATATATTGCTGCTGTTTGAAGAGCTGATTATCTTTGCAAAATATTGTAAAGCTATACTGCTGAATTGATTTCAGAACCCGGCTAAGGGGGAGCTTAGTATTTCTACACCATTCTTCGAGCCTGAAACTATGGTTCCCTAGATGGTCAATTGGGAGTGTGCTTCATTGTTGAGTTTTGGTGAGACTTCTCCAGATTTGAGCTTCCTGGTTATTATACAGCTGAAGTAGATTTTTGTGTGCAGCTCTTTGTGTGATGTTTATTTGGTTGTGGGTATTTGGCTAATCAATTTCTATGCTTGTGGCGACCCTTTGGGTGAAGTATCAGATTTTATCATCAAGTCTCCAATTTTTAAGAGAGGTCGCCCTCTTCCTAAGGCTGTACCATCGCCATAGCTGCATTGGAATTCGAGTTTTTCATTTGTTGCTGCTTTGTATTGCTTAATTCATGTTATTTGGTCGCCTTTCCTTTAGAGGCATTGTGTTTCAGTTCTGGAGAGTTTTGTGGGAGTTCTTAACATTTGGAAGTTTGCATAGTTGTTGGTTGAGAATCACAGTTTGCTGGTTTAAAAATCAGACCTGGTATGGTCTTTCCCTTGCTATATTCCTTTGGCTTTTCAGTTCATCATTGTAATAAGAAATATAGTAAAGTTATTGCAACTGTTTTGGAGCAGATTTCTAATGATATTCATTGTAATAAGATTGTAAATTGTAACAGTAGTACTGGTCATTCTTAAGCATTGTGTTTCAATTACAACATTGTAACTGGATGGTTTACCGCCAGTGTGGAAAAGAACTTGTTAATCTATCTTTTGTACCCACTGAAAAGTGGTGAATCCCCACTCTAAGTGGATGCCCGCCGCAGCGGATGAATTAGTTTTGTATTGTAATGTTTTCCCCCCACTGTTCAAGTGGTAGCGTGGAAATTCTCATGGCTGGTTCACCGCCTACTTTTCCTTTCTAGCTTTGTATTTCAAGTTCAGATTATTGCTTTGTTTTCTCCGCCATATGACAACACCTCTCCTTCCTTGGGATTGAGTGTGCATTCTTGGCGTTGAGATCTTTTAAAGTTGGATATCTTTTGGGATCTAACGCTAACATTTGGCGTAGTACTGGTTTGTGTTGTGAAAATCCAAGAAAAAATTAAGGGGCTTATTTCATTATTGAACCCAATAGGTTCACATTTGTGGCACCTTGGGATTTAGGTCCATTTGGGCCTTCCATGATATGATATACTAGACATTTCCCGCCTTCATGTATATTAGGAGGCAAACTTGTATTATAACGTCCAAGGTAAAGTGAATCCACATATATAAAGAAAAGAAGGTTGTGCCTCATTTAGGTTATCTTGATGATTTTGTGCTATAGTAACGATTTGGTATACTATGTACCATCTCTATCTTGTGCTAGGCTCCTCTTGCTCTTTACTACATTGATTGTAGGGTTAACTGATCTTGAATGATTAACTTGAAGAGCACACAGGAAATACTGAGAGGGGGGGTGAATCAGTATTTCAACTTTTTAGAACTTAAAACCATTCAAAATTGAAATCAAAACAGCAAGTGCAATAAGGAACAAATTGAACACCAGTTTTTCACATGGAAAACCCTTGCGGGTAAAAACCCATGACAGATCAAGAACTTTCATTAATCAAATGGGCACCAACCTAGTTTACATAAGTGAGCACCAACTCACTGAGAGCACCAACCCTCTTTGAAGCACCAACTTCATTTATCTAAAGCACCAACTTCAGTAAGAGCACCAACTCTCGTAAACTTTTCACAATTCTGATACAATGCTTTCAAAGATTTACAAAAGGTTGTGTAAGTCAGAAACAGTTCCACCTTATGATTACCAAGATTAAAGTAGCTCCTTCAATACACATATAAATTAACTGAAATCAACCTTCAGACTTCTATATCAGTCTTGATCAAACATGACAGCCCCTTCAGAATCCTGATATGATAAGTCACTCCAACTTGTTGATAGCTCGAAGACTTCTCCTTATAAAAATAATCTTTCACAAAAAGAACCTTGTGGAATGCAGTCATCTAATCCACTCTTTATCAAGACTCAACATAACTTTGATTTACTTATTATCTCAACAACTGTAATAACATGAAGTTGATTCTTCTTTTGTACATGCACTCCAATACTGCACTTTCATAGAGACAAGATTAAAGTATAACCCCCTGCTGTCCCCAAGATGAACTGCGATAACATAATGAACTACTTTCTTTCACAGATTTTTGCAAAGAACAACATAAAAGATATCATCAAAGGATATGACTACAACCACAAGAATATGCAATTTTAATCACTAATCTTCAACAGCCCACACTTTTTGCTTATACTTGTAATAGCGATGGCAATAAAGGACATACGTCTGCAACCTTCAAAGAACGGCTTCCACAACTCAAAACACATGATTCAAACTTTTAGAACGATGCATCTCCATGCCCAAAAACAAAACAGCTTCATTACCACCCAAAAAGGTATATAAATTGATATCCTTTAATGCTCAAAAGGCTTCACAAAAGGCATACGAGAGAGAAATCATGATTGTAGCGCCAGAAATAACATCATATAGTAAACCGACTACTCACCAAAATGAAACTGGAAAAAACCAAAAAGAACAAACACCTTCCTGTACACTCCACAATATCAGAGTTAATAACTTCAACCATAATAACCTGTACCAAGATTAAATAAGGCATCAAATTAATTGAATGAGCATGTCCTTTTTCATTTTTAATTCACAACCAAAGAATAGTAACGGAAGTTCTCAGAACAATATGACTAGATGACCCCACGATTTATAATAAAACACCTTCACATGCTATCCGAGAAATCACAATAACGGCTTCACTTTATATATTCCCGTTTGCTTTCTATAACATCTCAAAACAAAAGTTTCAAGCACGACCTTGCAAAAAAAAGTAACAATCAAAGATTCTTCCATTAAAATGGAGGAGCATAAAACATTTGCTAGGAGTGAATAAGCTGCTCAAAAGGAGATATTATGCAAGCCATCCATAAATAGTCACCCAAAAGCAATTGTCAGAAGAATTAAAAAAAGCATCTCAAATAAGGAAGCCGCCTTACAAAGACTGAAGCCATCACAAAAGGAAAACCACGATTAATTTATAAAGCTGTCGTTGGCTTTAATTAGCTGCCCCATACAATCACCGGAAGCAAAAACGTCTTCAATAAAAACAAAAAAAAAATCAAAAACTGCCTCCTCAATGCTTTAAAAATATTGAGCCATCTTTTAAACAAAAGCCTCCAAAAATATAATCCTGACAAATATGCTGATATGGCATGTCTGATTTGTAAATCTGATTTGGCAAAAATATGCTGACATAGTAAGTAAACAAGCAACTGCTGATGTAGGCAGCCAAGTAGCTCAACCATATAGGCAGCCAACTCAAGTAGACAAGCAGTAAGCTCAATCTCATAGGAAACCAGCTCAACCAAGCAGCCAAGAAGCTCAACACATAGGCAAGTAGCTCAAGCAACTCAAGCAACCAACAGTGTAAAACTTCATTCCAATTCTCTTTTCAATAAACCAAAACATTGTAACTTGACATCGATGACAAACATGTTCAACAATCTCGCCCTATTAAAATAATATTTAGCTAATTATTAATGGTCAATATTCTGTAAATTATGTAAACTAGTAGTTTTGATTCGATGATGTTTCTATTTTAGAAACTTTGTAATTAGAAACATCTCTTTGTAAATTCTTTAAATGAAGCATTCGCTTCTTGTAAATT
>VDFB02321476.1:72427-118005 GCA_007258455.2 Sequoia sempervirens | reverse complement strand
AGGATGCCACCAAGTTCCAACCTTGGATGTTTTATGCCATACCTCACATTATGAAGAAAACCGAGGTTTATGACTGGCCTACTTTGATTAGTGACTGCCTACATCAACAAATAACAGAATATTTCCAGTTTCATGTATTTCACATGGTGTCATATCTAGTCTACCTGGTGGCCTATCAAGGTCAATTCAGAGGATTGAACATCGAGGGATCTTTGAGCGTTCAACACATATAATTATTACCCTCAGCTGGAGTTCACAAAGTCGTTGCACCACTACAAAAGGGTGAACGAGGCATTCTTGATGTACACGGTGCGTGACTTAGACAATGAATTGCACGTCCGCATATCTTCAGTTGCTAGGGCAGCAATGGCGGAATGGGCAGATTGGTTTATACAGTTTCCTACCTTTACCTATCTCAGGGTTTATGGTTATTCAGGTGCCCCGCTAATGTTGCCAAGGTATCCGTCAGACGAGGTCATCTTCATGGAATTCTTGAGGCAAGCTCACGGTGTCCACACAGTCTTGAGAAATAGAAAGAAACCCTCTCTTCACTTTCCATTAGGGTTGGGTATTTATACATGCAGGACTGCTGCAGATGCCAGGACAATTGGAGAAGAATTAGATAAATTTGGTCTAAAATCCTACAGTGAGAGGCGGTCATTTGATCCTCATGGTGTCTACGCTGGCCGGTTGGAGAAGAATTACAATCACATACCCGCACTTGAAGATTTTTGGGCTAACTGTGCAGATGAGTTTGAAGTGCGAAGGCGTAACTACAGCAGGTTAACTCTCCATCAGATGAAAGATTGCTTAAATGAAGATATAGAAGGGCTCTCTGATGATGATGAAGATGTTCTTCTACCAATGTACACTCAGAAAAGAATCGAGGATCAGCCTCTTCCACAAGTTAATTGGGCAAACAAGGAATCTCTTTCAGTTGAAGACAGAACAAGACAAGTCATTGAGTATAGTAAGGTTTTCTTAGTGCTTAAAAGGAAGAACTCTATTCCAGTAGCAGAGCCGCCAAGGATAATTCCCTCTTCTTCTACAGCACAGTCAAAAGGAAAGGGTAAAAGTCAGTCTCAAGATGGCGTCAAAGGATGTAGATCAAATAAAAATGTAAAGAGAAGGTTGGATTTCTCAGGCATAGTCATACAGGAATAGCCTACAGTTGATTCAGAAGTTCCTCTTGACGAGCCCATACCTCAGAATGAAGCAGAGGAGCCACCTTCAACACATGTTCCTGTACCTTTGACGGGTTCGTCACCAATTCACATTGATCTTGATATCGAAGATGATGAAGAGATCGCAGCAGTACCTCCTGAGGAAGTTAGTAGAGATACTACGGTGTCTTGGCTTGAGAACTCCTTTAGGAAGGGTTAGGAGAAGGCCTTCATATCAAGTGAGTGTTGATGATCTCGATAATATTTATCAGGAACCTCCTAAGAAGAAGGCAAAGAAGCAAGTTCACTTTGATAGGAATCCTGATAACGAGATTGTCGTAGAGACTGCTGTGTCTCCAGAAGATAAGAATAGAGATGAGGTGAACATGGATGATTTTGTAATGGTCAAGGCTAATCTTGGTAGAAATACCAGACATGCAGATTTGAGTCTCTTCAAAGTTGTATCCGAAAACCTACATGAAAGAGTGCTTAAAGATGGAGAAGACAAGGCAGCCATCAAGGCAGAAAATCAGCAGCTTAGGCTTTTCATCTCTAACCTTGTTCGTGGTTCTTCACAAACAACCCAGTTGCTGCCCCAGGTCTTAGAGACACCAGCTGATCACCATCAGTTAAGACAGCTGGTCATATGTGGGAAAGAGACTCAGGAGTGGATCGCGAGCTTCATTGTCAGAGGAAAGGAGATCTTGGCTCGGATGTTCCAGTTGAGAGAGAATGCTCATAAACTTCGTCAAAGCATCCAAGGATTTGAACAAACATTGGCTGAAGTAAAACCTAGGCATGAGATTATCATTGCTGATTTAGACACGGCCTACGGTTCAGTGGTTTCAAAGGAGCATAAAAGACAAATCCTTGCTTGGAGAGAGCGTCATGTTTTCAAAGTTAAAACTTATGAGAGGATATCTGAAGAATTCATTACCTACAGACAAAGGGTGGTTGAAGCTCTCCTTTTCATCAGAGAATTTGTCATAGAGATCCCCTCTCAGTACAGTCTTGAAGATGGTTCTTATGTCGGGCTTGAGGAGGTGCAAATCAGTTCCAGAACGTTGTTCAAAGTTGCAGCCCAGTTGGCGGAAGGATAGGTCATATTTCAGTGATGTCAGCAAAGTTCAATAAAGCGGCCAATGAGATTGAAGATTTCCTAAGATCTATTGAAGATGCCGAAGATATTCTTGAAAAGCGGTGTTTTGCTGTTGATGGTATAGATGCACCGAACCGGGACACAATCTCGGACTTCCTAGCGGATGTGATCGAGCTTTAAAGCAGCTTTCTTCTAGAAGCTTTCTTTCCCGCTTTCTTTCTATTCTTGGAATAATCCTTATCCATTCTTTGAGGATAGAAAGAAGATAAGATGTAATAGTTGGCGTTTCCCGCTTTTTCTGCTTTTTAGGGTTTTAGTTGTTATCTTGTTTCTAGATTTAGTAATAAAGCTTGCTTGCTGAGCAAGCCCTAGATTGTGAAAGCAAGGAGATTTTAGGGTTCCCTACTCCTCTGCTTCTCTATAAATAAGAGCCTTTGCTCATTTAGTTTCTTTAACCGTGCTTATGAGAACAAAACGCTGAGCCTATTGTGCCTTCTATTTGTTGCTCAAGTATTGTTCATTTGTATTGTGATAAGCAAATTGTTGAGCCTCTTTAGCCAACAAGGAGTTAGTGAGATTGCTGTTTTCTATTGTGTTAAGAATAAGTTTGCAAGCCTCCTTAGCTGCAATTTCTTATTCAAGGCATGTTAGAAGGGAGTTTTGTTTTAGAGATTTGAGTAATAAAATCATGAGCCTCTTTTGCCTTGGTCTAAAATCTCAGATTTCCGTTATCTATGTTATGCTTTCATGATCTTTATTTCAGCTTACAGTGAAGTGTGTAGGTGTTTGTTGAGAGAGAGATTGTTAAAGTATTTTTGTCAGAGAATCTACCTTGTTAATTTCTAACTTCTCTTGCTCTACTATTACTTGAGAGGTTAGGAACGTCTTTAGTTTAAGTTAGTCGTAGTTGAACTTCTTATCAGAAAATCTCAGCTGCGGCGTTTGTGTTTAAAAAACCTTGTGCTCTAAGCTGATCCAAAAGATAGGCAACTTAGTTTTAGTTTACTTTCTTTCAAACACCATCAGCAGAGGAGCTTCCCCTCCTAATTTGAAGAGCAGTTTATCCGCATAGCTGTCCGTTCAACCAGATTCCGAGGAGGTCGAATTTAAACGCCAACACTCACCATGCCTAAAATGCGCCCAGCTCAAGGTAGTAGCAAAATGCTAGAAAATTTTCTAAGTATGAAACTCGTCCTCCTCTTGTGGCTAAATGTGCCCATGTCTAGCAAGCCAAAAAGTTTATCCTCCACACATAGCTAAATGCGCCCTCAAGGTGGTGACATGCAAAGTATTTTCTAAGTTGAAGTTTCATTCTCCCTCAAGTATGATATGCGCCCAAGCAAAGGCATGTAAGGACAAAAATGAAGAAGCTCAAGAGTCACAAGTCAAAGGCGTTTGAGTGAGCTTTATCCTTCACATCATGCTAAATGCGCCCATGCTACAAAGGAGTCAACAAGGTCAAAGTTGGGTGTTGGAAAAGGCTTTATTCTCCTCTCCCTCTCAAATGCGCCCATGCAAAGTCAAAAAGTCAAGGGTGTTTGAATGTGTTTCATCCTTCACCATGTGCTAAATGCGCCCAAGATAGACAAGAGTGGCATTGAATATTTTATCCTTCATAAAGTGTGATATGCGCCCAAGTTGAAGTAAGTAAAAGGTGAATAAAGAGTGTGAGGGTAAAATTAAAAGATTAATGTTGCCTAGGCGTTGGAAGTAAAGTCTCATTGCAGGTGTGAAATGCGCCTAAGGTAAGGTGAATGGGAGTTGACAAGTGAAGGGGCTGGAGTTTTTTTTTCTTCCATATATGCTAATTGCGCCCAAAGTTCATGATGTTAAAAGATAAAATAACTAAGGCGTTGGAAATTGCCATGTGATAAATAAAATATGTTGGGCGTTGGAATTAAATATCCTCCAAGATATGTGCTTTCAAAAGGAAATCTCCTAAGTGAAGTTGATGAAATTTTCCTCACAAGAAAAATGAATGAAGTTGAATAAAATTCCTAAGGCAAAATCCAAAAATGCTAAATGATTTAAAAAATTTCTAAGGCGCAAAAATATTTTCTTCCTTAGGAAAATCACGCCTAGACTTGGAAGTATGAAATTTTCCTGAAGCACGAATGAAGTTGCCAGTGGAAAAGTCAGTGAGTGCCTGCTTCACAAGGTGGATAAAATATTTTCAAGTTAGAGCAACTAGAAATACTCACAGGGCTGAAAATGGAAATAAACTTTAGAAAAAAATTATTTTTTCTAAGGTTCAAAATTCAAAAATTAAATGAACCCGTTCGTTGTATACCCATGAATTCTACATGTTCTGAAGAAAATTCTCTTCTGGGTATTGAAGACCTTCGACAAGGAGTGGATTTCAAGGTCCCTTGCACTTCGCCAAGGCGTTTAAGATAGAGAATTTGATTGGCACTTGAACAATGAATTTTCCTAAGGGAAAATTTAAAAATTTTCTAAGGCAAGGGATAAAATGTGTTAAAAATGCCTTGGCAGATGAATTTGAAAATGATCACCTAGATAATGTTGACCAAATTCCTGATGAATGCATTTTTTCTCGAGTTTGAGTTGGATGAAATATCAAAGTGAAGTATGCCCAGGAAAAATGCAAAATGGGTTGGAAATTTGGCTAAGGCATGAAGAATTTGAGGATGAAGTTTGTTAGAAGAAAACGATGAACCCTTGGAGATCAAAGCGTGAAAATCAGGTAAGCAAGCTGAGTTTTTTTTCTATGAAGTGTTCTAATACCCTTCTCCTTGCTTATTTTTGCAGGAGGAACATCGAGACTAAGCGGTGATGACTTAAAGCGATGAAGAAAGTAATCCAAGATGACATTTCAACCTCGAAGGAAGAAAAGTTGCAAAAATGGCTAAGTGTTGAGACTAAGTGACAGAGAAGAAATGTTTTCAAAACTCAAGATGGAGAAAAGAATGGAAGCTCGAGCAAAGTTGAAGAACAACGTCAAGAAGAAAATCAAGAATAGTGTGAACGCATTTCAAGGCTGGAATCTTCTAGAAGGATGATGGACATTGATGGCTCATTTATTACCCCACCCCTCTTGGTGGCGGTTTTTAGGGTGAATCTTGTTTAGGGCTGAGGTGGCACGATCTGGGCCATCCAGTCGATTGTAATCTGAGCCGTCCGTTGGACTGGGCTATCTATAAAAGGGGGAGTTCCCCTCATTTGTAATTCATTAGAATTAGAATCAGAATTAGATAGTAGAGTTGGAGACATTTTGTTAGAGGGCTAGCTTGATAGTTTAGCTTAGTGTGGAAAAGAAGGAAAGTTTTCCTTTGAAAACTTTTGTAAGAGATTGTTGTGTAAAACTTTAATAATAGAAGACCTTATCATTGATGGTGAAATCTGTCTTGGTTATGGATAGCTAGCAAGGTTTCTTCATCCCTTCAGCTCCAAGTAGTGTAAAGTAGCATAAAGTAGTGCAGTTTTCATTTCATGCAAGTAGTTTATTGTGGATTTGTGGTGTTTGATCGAAGTAGCTTCTCTCTATCCATACCACTAGCAACTTGCTGATGGTGAGTTTGCCTTGCGTGGTCAACTGGAAATCATTTCAAACTTAACTTCGATTGTGGTTCGTATGCTTGTATGCATCATTGTGATGGTACATGTATGTTGAATTATAATCTGAATATTCTTCGTTACTCCTTTGAAGATTGCACCAATTTTGCTGAAGCTATCCGATGCGAGGCTAGGTAAAATCCGGTTGAAGTCTGCTGAAGTCGAACTCCACATATCTTGCATTTAGATAGAACATAAACTTCTTAGGCCCTACACTCATTCAATTTCAGTTCATTTTTGGTTAGGATTAGGAAACTTGTGCTCACTTGCCAAATCATTCGAATTACATGAAAGCCCTTAATCCGCTGTCTGCTGTCAACTGTCGAACAATTGTGTAAGTCCCCTTGAAATACCAGCAAAATCACATCAAGCCAACTGAGACTATTCGCATTAAAGGAACCTTGGAGTTAAATGTATGATCTATCTCGCTATCTTAGCATGCAGGAAACTTTGTTCAAGAGAGAATAGGGTAGCCGTTGGCTACTTTATTCTGTGTTGGTGTGGTCACGAAAATCACGTCAACATCTCCCAAGTAGCATCCTCCACTGCAAGTTCTTCCACTTCACTCTAGATACTCCCTAATCATCCTCTTCTGCAAAGTACGTTCCCTGACATCAGCCTCTAGAACCAATATCAATTTTCCTTCCTCATCCAAAGGAGGCAACTCTAAAGAAGGAACCACATTCTAATCAAGTGCCTTTTTAGGGTGAGACACGTGGAAGACGTTGTGCACAGGTAGTTCAAGCTCATAAGCCACCTCACTGATCCTCTTGGTGACTATGAATGACCCATAGAAGCGGGGCTTAAGTTTCTTTGACCCCCTCTTCTTGAGAGTGGACTACCCATCAGGTTGCAATCTCAAGTAAACCATGTATCCTACCTCAAAAGCCCGCTCAATGTGAAGTTGATCAACATATAGCTTTTGTTGATTTTGTGCATGCTATATATTATCCCTCAAAGATCTCATCACATCCTGACTCTCCTAAAGAAGATCTCTAGCTCTAGGCACCCTGCAATCTCCAAAAAGTAAATCAATGAAGCTAGGAGCTTCATAGCCATACAACACCATAAATGGAGACATCTTGATGGACATATGAAAGGTAGAGTTGTAGCAAAACTCTCCCAAATGCAACCACTTAACCCATGTCTTCTGCTTCCCTGAGACATAATTGTGTAGGTAACCTTCCACCCATTTATTGACAACCTCTATTTGCCCATCAATCTGGGGATGATAGTTGGTGCTAGGAGTCAACTTTGTGCCACATAATCTGAAGAACTACTTCCAAAACAAGCTCATGAACTTGTTGTCCCTGTCACTAATGATGGTCTTAGGTGTTCCATGGAGCCTAAACACCTCTTTGAAGAACAAATATGCCACTTGCACCGCTATATATCCTACTGATATGCTGAAAAAATGAGCAAACTTGGTCAATCTATTCACCACCACATAGATACAATCCTTCCCCTACACCTTGGGAATCCCTATAATAAAATCCATCAATATGCTTTCCCACTTTTGAGTAGGAATTGGCAAGGGCTGCAATAAACCAGCAGGGTAAGTATGTTCATTCTTATTTTGTTGGAACACTTGGCGTTTATGAACATACTTAAGAATGTCATCTCTCATCCCCTTCCATGAGAATCCTCCTATGTGATAACAAATCTGAAACATTTATTTGAGCCTCATAGCAAAAGCCTTGAGTTCTAATGGGTTCTCCAATGACGCTATTGGCTATACCCTCCAAACTATGGTGCAAATCAGATTGTATGTAGGCTACAAACAAATTACTCCAGCCACAAATCACCTACAATCTCACCCAAATCAGAATTTTGGTGGCTGAAATGACTGTCATCAATCGTTTCAAAACCAACAATTTGACAATGGTACAATAGCTGCAAAACTGAAGATTCCTTGCACAAATCATCAATGTAGACGCTTAAAATAGCCATGAAAGGACTGAAAATACTCCATTAGTAGTCACAAACTAAAACGAACTCCATCCCATGACTAAAAATGTAATGACCCACCCTATTTTGCAAGATAATTTTTTTTCGATTCCAATGTGTTGACGGATTGGCATTTCGACAAACACTTCACATTGTTTGTAGTTTAGTCACAAGCCCCATTTTGTAAAACATATTGTATGCTTTTAGATTGAGTTTTCAGATTGCAAATAACATTATAATAAGAGCTTCATATAGACAACTTCACTTATGGCATTAAGGAAGGTCATCTAATGCATTGGGAGTGCTCACAACAACAACATTTTTGAGTATAAATGACAGCAGTAAATATGCATAGGAGTGCAGACTTCATTCTATTTTATGCATAGTTCAATCTAAAAATAATACCACTAAATTGCATAGCCATGCTCAGGTTCAAACCTGTGCACAAGCATTTCTAGGAAAATGTATTGATAACAAAAAATAATATCAGTAATACAAGGACAGTTAATACATTGAAAAACCAGTTGCTCGTCTCCCTTGGTAAAGGAAACGCTTGTCGGAGCCTCACAACTTGCAACCAGACGTCCCCTATCAGATGTTTCACCAGCACATTGTATGCCCAGGTTGCGCGATTTCCCACTCAGCAAGATGCCTATCAAGGCAGCAACATTCATCTACAAGCATCCACACACCTACTCACAAAGTGCAGTCAAGATTTCAAGTTTTCCCACAATCCAAATCTGCACTTTAATGCCTTGAAAACCTCTGCATCAAGTAAAAAATGTAGAGGATTAGGATACCACAAATAGTTACCAACCCAAACACTTTAAATGTTTTACTGAACATAGATGATGTACGGCTAGCTGGAAAATGGACGGCTTGATCAATGAACTCAACCCCTCAAATAACTTGAATTTAAATGCACAAGAATGTTTGCTCAGTCAATAGGCTAAGTTTGAACAAATTCCCACAACTCAGCAAACCATCTTTTACTCCATCAATAGCTCAAGGGGTATAGCTTGGTTTGTTGCACAGAATCTTCAAGTTAAATAATGGCCTCTGATCGAGTAGTTTTTAATGTATAAAACTTATTGCTTATCCATATAACAGCCATTGGAAGGAACCCAAAATTATCTTTGATCATCAAAATACAATACCAACATTAATGCATGTACAACACCAGTATGTACAACACCCAACTGGTACAGCTAACACAAGAAATTAAATGAGCAATTAACATTCATTGGTGCTGCTTAAGTCTCATCACCCAGGCCTAGACACAACTTTTAAACACTACCCATAACACTTAACAACTTGAATCACCAACAATAATCAAATATGAAGTGCAATCTCACTCCCTGTACAGTTGGCTTGGTATGGACTCTTGGAAGTACGACTCAAACCAAACATTGAATATGCATTTTCTAACTTATCTCAATATTCAAATATCAATGTCCAACTATGAGGAGAAATAAGAATGACACCCAAAAGCATATCTACATCATTTTTCAACTAACAACTAAAATGTGAGATTCATTGCATCACTTGGTATTGAATAATAAACCCATCCTCAATCTTGCAAGAATAAAAATTGAATATCTTCAAATACGCAAATGAAGCACAAGCATAGACTCTACATGAATCTATCGGCTATCACCCAGAAAGGATCTTTCACCACCGTGGATGATATTCTCCAAGAGAGGTTTCATCCTCTAGAAGTTCGAGATGAACCAAGTTCAATTCTCCAGACCCACACGGGTTTCGAAAAGAGAAATAGAGTAATCCAACATAACCAAATGAGCTCTCAAAACCTCCTTTTATGCTTTTCCCGCCAAACTCTCTGGAAGCTACTAATTTAAAATTCTCTTTTTTAATTAAAACACCCTTTTAACTCTGAAAAATGACCTTTTCATTAAAATAATCATATTTTGACATGCAAGGTCCCTGTTTAATGCATCCATGATTTAAAGCATCTTATCTTGGTTCCAACGAGCTATAATACTAAGGCCCATTATAAATATTTTGTCATGTCCCCGAATTGGAGGTATATTAAATTAATTATTTATTAAGTTATTCCAATAAAATATAATATCAAAAGGGATGACTTATTATTTAATTAATTTAATAATAAAGTGATTTAAATGACTCAAAAATAAAATAATAAAATAATAAAACTCACTTGAGGAATAAAATAATATTCTTATAGAAGCTTCTTGAAAAAGCATTGAGAAATCTATTTAAGAAGTTGTTGGCTAAGCATTTGAAGATGCTTGATTTGGAATTCATTTTCTCATTACCTGTGTGGTAAGAAGCTGAAGCTGAATGCTTAGCTTGCTTGAGGGTTTGAAGACTTTAGAGTGCCGGTTTCGATTGTGAGACACCAATCCTAGCTGGGAGTTTGGGGGAAGATATTTCAGTCTTTCCATTGTGTGCAAATTTTTTTGGCCAAGGGCCAAATTTGGTAGAATCGATTTGAGGAGCTTGACCAGATTTTTGATAGAGATATTTGCAGTTCATTGAAGGACGATTTTGGCATGTGGAAGTGACAAACTAAGGGGGACGATTTTCAGTTTTGCTGGAAGTAAAAATCAGATATCATTCTTGACTGGGGCGCACTCATGCTAGGTGCGATTTTGTCAAAGAAATTCAATAAAAATCAGGCAAGGCTGTGAGGGGGTCTCCATTCATCCTAGAGGCTGGCTGCACCAATTAGAGGAGCATATCTAACACCTTCAAGGAGAATCGAACATTTCTTTGTGGCTGCCATCATCAAAGAAAGACGACTTCCAGGTTCTTTATTTGCATATGTTATTACATCAAAAATTATATTAGTAGAAAAGAGTCATTTGTTGTCATATACAGCCATATAGTTGCTTGCATTTCAGTCATTAGTCTCCATTGTAATCGCTGCCTTGAGACAGCAACTTGCGTTGTAAAAGCTCAGTCATTTTTAGAAGATTGCTATAAGGAGTTCGCATCATATGTACTTCATTGTATCTCACTTATATTATCAAATGGAGGTGGATTGAGTTGGTTTGCCAATTGTTTGTCCAAATGCCAATTTTCTTATTTTCATATCAGATCATAATAGTCTGCATACAAAGTGTTTGACAAATTATCTTACTGCTGTAGATGCATATTTTGCATAAGTAGGTCATATATATGCACTTGAAAAAAATACAAAAAGAATTGCATTTCATCTTTGCTACTTGGGTAGACATCTTAACAATCATTTTTAAGCATCTAAACATCATTGGCATCAAGCAAAGTCAAAACAAAACAAACTGAAAACAATAACCAGCAATGCAAGCAAAGTGTTTGTCAAAATTCCTAAGGGAGAAATTCAGGCTTTTTGGATCAGTTTTGGCACAGCACTTTACATATTTTAATTAATATTTGGCAACCTTAGTAATTTTATTAAAATACAACCATTAATACACTCAATTTGTGGAAAGTGTCGGAATGCATCAAAATTGGAAACTAACTACACATGAGTGATCCTAATGAAGAATAAAGATGAACGGAGCCAACTAGGTGACTTACTATATATAGATGCTCTCTCCAAGAATCTTGGAGCCCAAACCAAAACCCTGAAATAACAACTGAGAGCATCGTAGAACTCCTCTACACCCTATGAACTCATTGGCAACCTTAGATTATCCCTTTGATCATGCAGACACAAACCTAGAAAAGCATCTCTGACCATAGAGTAAGAGAACCCTAAAATGGGGACATTACAAAAAACATCTACAACAACACTTGTATGAATGCAAATGAAGTAATGTGGTGGCTGATAATGATGATGATAGCAGCTCTAAGACTGGGAATTATGTGCATGGCTGTCCTAGATATGTTTCTTCTCTTTCACTTGATGGTACTATATTATCACAACTTGTTCCTTTCATGTCATATTCAGGATCCTTTGTACAAATATTTACATTTAAGGTTACTCCACCATGCTCATGTTGCACTATAATATTCTTGTGAACCCCTCCTTGAGATCTTGTGGTGCTCCCAAATTTCTTAATATGAAGGATACATCCAACACAATTCTTCCTTAACTCATGATGATAATCTATACTTTATGGCAATCTTGGAAGTGTGTTGGCATAACAACTAACACCTTTGGAGTGCAAGTTGGTACGGACAGCTATGCACACTACGCAATGAGTGCTCTTCAAATTAGGAGGGGAAGCTCCCTTGTTGTGCTTGACAAAAAAAGCTTGAAAAGTAAACTAAACTATATCCTGTCTTTTTGTCTCAGCTGTAAGAGGCACAAGGTTTAAGAAAAACTCCATACGTTGCAGCTAAGTATTTTCTGGTTTTGCAGGACTTAACTACAACACTCAAAACTAAGTAACTTAACTATCCAATCCCCTCAAGAATTCAGAGCATGAGGAAACAGAGCGGGAATGATTATCTGACGATAAGCCGGGTACAGACTCACAACGTGAAGGCAAAGTGGCACAACTATCTGCTTGTCTGAATAGGCTTATTGGAAACAACAATACACGATAAACTAAGTACAGATTCTCAACTTGAAGGCAAGGTGGCACAACTATCAGCTCAATCTAAATAAGTTTATTATTCACACACATTACACGATAACCAAGTACAGATTCTCAACTTGAAGGCAAGGTGGCACATCTATCAACTCAATCTGAATGAGTTTATTGAACACAAAACATGAAGGATAGCCAACTAGGACAATAAATTGCATAGGCGAGACACGCATACAATCTACTATCAAACTAGCCACTATATCTAACTAAAGCAAGAATTCACCATCATAATTGCATGAAACCCAAGTGGCATAACAATTCATCACAATAGTAAATACTCATGAACAGATACAAAACGAGCAATATTACAGGCAAGGTAGGCACAGCATATATTTCTTTCTCGTGCAAAAGTTCTTGAACAGTACAATAATAGCGATACTATAGGCAAGGTAAGCACAGTATGTATGCTATCACGCAAAATTTATGTACAAATGAGCAAAAGCTCTTATTTATAGACATCAAAGGTGTAGGGAACCCTAAAATCGCCTTGAGTCAACTACAGTCTTGCAATGCATGCAAGATTTATTGCTAAACCCTAATAAAGCAAACTATACAGTTAACTGGAAAGCTACCATCAGTTAACTGATACAAACTAATCTAAATGGACAATGTGCAAGCATGCACATCCTTATTGAAAGCAAGTTAACTAGAACACTACCATCAGTTAACGTAAACCCTAAATACAACTCCAAGTGAATAAAGCTAATCCCAAAATAGATATGCATGAGATGAGACATCGAGTTAACTTGAAAAGGTAACACCATGTTTAACTCCTATGTGTAATGTCTATCCTGAGAGGTGGGAACTGAAGTCTACTAGTCGTGATCTTGATCAATCAATCCCTTAACGAGATTGTTGACTATATCGGCATCTAAAGGTTGTCACAATTCACTGCCTGTCAGCAACTTGAGCAATCTTGGCAATCTTTGCACACTCAAACTAGCATTTCACTGACTGGTAACTTTGGCCGCTCCGTAACTAAAGTGATGGCCACTATTTCTTCTACGGCTTTATGCTTCTGACGCTTCTCCTTAATGAAAGAGTGTTTGCCTGACGAAACTGCGAAGTTTGACTGCGCACACTCTGGTTGTGAGAAATGCAAACGAACTTGCTACACATGCAAAATTCCAACGGTATCAACCCTCTAAACCGGCTTTAGAAGACAATCGGACAAACGAGTCATGCAACCATATGGATTTGAGTGACTACACCTGTCAACCCTCTGAATGCACTTGATACAAATCGGTCTCAGCTTTTTTGATGAAATCATGAATTAAGACCGATTTGGTCTTGAATTCAATCTGCGTGTACTGCACTCTGAAAAAACTCGCCTGTTGACTGTGAACATGGCTATATTCTGACAACTTTTCTGGAAAGCTAAAACTAGCCTGTTGAGGCTAAAAATGGCTTATCGAAGGGTAATTTTCACGAAAAATTTTGAGATATGGGTTTTGTCCAAAAAAAGATTCTAAGACAACCCAGAACGTCAAAAATGCAAAAAATTGACTTCTACTCAACCATGCAAGGAATTTTCAGTTGAGAAAATTAGAGCCTCGAGAACTGATGCTCTAGAGCAAATTTTTCTGAAAAATTCTGGCACATGGGTTTTCTCGAGGAAGCTATTCTGAATCAACCCAGATGATTTGTTTTGTCAAAATCTGCCAATTCTTCAAACATGCGAAAGAATTTAAGACAAGAAGTAGAAGAATTTGAGAAGAAGAAAGACGTTTTTTGATGTTATCTTCTGCCAAAATCGCCACTCTGCCTTGAAATTTGCTAATAAATCTGACTTGTACCTGCAAAGAAATTGTTTTGATGTCTTCACCAATGATTGCTAATGAGAAATTCGCCTTTGCTCTGGAGAATTACGAATTTGCTCAAGCTGTGTGAATGAAATATGACGCCATGCTTCAATTAATAGAGCAAAATCACACCATAAAAGCATGACTGCAAGAATAGAACCCAGAATTTGAAAAGAGTTGTTCTGATTGGACCCCCTCTAGTTGAACTGATACTGATTTGGAGTCCGGAATAAAATAATAATAAAAATATTCATCATGTGTTTTTGAAATCCTAGCACAAAGAGGCACCAATTTGAGAAAATCGCCATTTAATGCTTTGACATGCAAAATAAATATTAAATATTATTTTATTCAATTGACAAACCACGTTGAGCTCTTGGACTCATCCAGCGAACTTCATTGATTTCGAAAAGTCCTCATTTGTCCTCATAAGCGTCCATTTGCTCAAGATATTACGTTTTTTATTAACTTCCTACTTTATAGCTGACTACAAAGTTACAACTGGCCATATTCAACACTGATTTTCGGGTGACTGGGTGATGCTGAGACTAAGCAAGGATATTCATTGCGAATCCTGCAGAGCAAGGAAGAAATGTCTGCTAGGAGCTACAATTGCAAAATCCAACGTTTAACACCTCAAAAAATTAGGCGCCTTTGATTAAATTGATTTTACAACACCAGAGTTGGCCATTTCTCCATTCTGCCATCTAACGCTTCAAATGGCTGCTGATGGAGAATGATGAACCTTGTTGACTGAATGGTAGGCTCACTGTGTAACTGGAAGTATTCCGCATCCAACGACTATATGGAAAGCACCAAAGGACTGCATTAAGGACCCCAAAAGGAAAATCGCCCCTAGCCTGTGAAGGCTCAAACACCATTTTATCAAAAGTGCAACTTTCAACCAGATGCCCTACTTTGACCCCTGATATCGGGGGCTAGAGTGCTCCAATTCGCGCACCGTCTGTCTTACTGCATAGCTAGAACGACTTACAAGAGATGTCTGTGGAGGTGACGAAGCGAAAAAACTGCTTCTAAGACCTCAAAGAGATGATAGCCTTTTTTATTTAAAATATACGCTCCATACTTAGCCATTTTTTGGACATCTTTGTTTTTCAGCATCTTACAAAGACCTCGCACGTACGAGCGTTTGCCAAATCCCAAAGGCTGACGGCTTGGCTCTTTGAACAGCTGGAGTAATTCCTCACAAGTCTCATGAAGACTTTGAAAGCTAAAAACTCCATCTCACAGGCCTAAAGGCTGGGTGCCCCTGGCCTACAAAAGGCCAGGTGAAAATACCACATTTCTCCACCCTCTAATTTACGTGTCTAGTAGAATCTCTGCCATGATTACTCGGAATTTCAGATTGACTGGCTGACTGGTGCACTGCGAAGCTAGACTAGATTAGCACAGATGTCAAGAAGACCTCATCTACAATCTCATTCATCTCAGGGGCTATTTTGGAGGGCGCCCCTGGGCTATAGGGGCGCAGCTTTGCCAATTGACAACTTTTTGTGATGTAAAGCCTCCTCGTAATCTCAATTTCTAACTTCAACTGTCGGAGCTCTGGGTCTCAAATGTCTGCATTCGATAGCTCGTTGGATAGCCAGACCAACTAGGAAGAGATTAAATGCATCAGCAATCATGAATAACAGAATCTGAACCTCCATTAAGAAGGGCGCCCCCTGGGCTATAGGGGCGCAAAAGCTGTGAATTGACCATCTTTTGCAATCTATATCCTCTTGTACCTTCAATTTCTGACGTCAGTTGCCGGAGTTCTGCAACTCAGATAAGCTCGCAGGATAGCTTGACAGATAGCTGGGCTAATTCTGAAGAGATTGACTGCATTTACAAACAAAAGTGATAAGATCTAGGCCTTCAAGGAGAAGGGCGCCCTTGAACTACAGGGGCGCAACTTTGCTTCTACTTGAAAAATCTTCATAAATTTGATCTCTGAAATCCCCATTTTGGCCACTGAAATGACCATGCAAAGGTATAATCTATTGTGAAAAGCTCCTCCATCATGAAATGCCTCGTTCTGAGTCCCTGATTCAGGTTCTGATCAACAGGTACTGCTCAACAGCTGCTTTTAACTGACATAACACTGACCAAAGTCCATGCTTGACTTGCCCAAAAACTATAATTTGACATCATTTTAGCAAAGTTTAGACTCTTTTAAGCAAAATGACTTAATGAAGCATAAAATTTAGTTTGGGTACAACAAAGTGCAAAATCAAACACCATGCAAGGCTGGTTCAAAGTTGACCAAATACCATAATGCGAAGATATCTCAAAAAGATGTTGTAAAAGCAAACTTTTCTTCTCTAGAGTCTCACTCTACCTCAACTATCACATTACCCTAAGCCTGTGAATTTTTATGGGAATCATATTATTGTTGAAATCCATGTGCAACCTCATGCATTGACTTCACTAGCTTCATCAATGCACTCAATGCACATAATAGTGTTCATGCATCTTTGCACAACACCCATGCACCTTGTGCACAATACTCACACACAAGCATACAACATTACTTAAATTTATTGTGTGTTATCATGGAATCTAGTAGCGCTCATTCCACGGATAACCCCCCTACGAAACTTGTCTGTTTCCTAGGTTCGTGAAGTTCAAATACGCAAAATGAGGTGATTTTCAATCCACCTCGAAGTGCATTCCAAAGCCTCAAACAGTCAGTTTGAGCATCCCCCTATGTTTGTCTCGCGAAGACCTTCGAAATGAGCTCCTTCGCGAAGTCTCACTGATCATACTTAGTTAAATTGTGAAAGATGCAGTTGTGCCAAAAAAGTGCGCTCTAACTCATCCAAATTTTTGGCTAAGTGTTGAAAGTGCAGGGGCGCCAAAAATCAGCAACCCTGCATAAAAAATGATTTTCCAAAAATATGTAGAAGCGCGCGCTCATTGTTGTCTAACTCATCCAAATTTTTGGCTAAGTGTTGAAAGTGCAGGGGCGCCAAAAATCAGCGACCCTACATAAAAAGTGATTTTCCAAAAATATGTAGAAGCGCTAAAAAAGTGCGCTCTTACACATTGTTGTCTAACTCATCCAAATTTTTGGCTAAGTGTTGAAAGTGCAGGGGCGCCAAAAATTAGCGACCCTACATAAAAAGTGATTTTCCAAAAATATGTAGAAGCGCTAAAAAAGTGCGCTCTTACACATTGTTGCCAGACTTAGCCAATTTTTGACTATGGCATTATTTTTAGCACCTTTGCACTTTTTCCAAACTTAGTCATTTTTTGTGCAATGGTGCTGAATTTTAGCACCTTTGCACTTTTCTTCCAGACTTAGCCAATTTTTTACTATGGCATTATTTTTAGCACCTTTGCACTTTTTCTAGACTTAGTCATTTTTTGTGCAATGGTGCTGAATTTTAGCACCTTTACACTTTTGGCAGTTTTTATCTTAGTCTCTTCAAACTTGCTCTATTTCCATTCCAGACCCCGTTTCTTCGCTCCCGCATCGTTTTCCGTGCCTAGTTGCTCGTTTCATGCTTTCTCAACATCGTTTCTCAATTCACGCTTCCCCATGCTACTTTTTCTGCTAACGTCTATTGATTCACCATCCTTGCAGTTTCTGTCTAGATTTCATCAAGTGATCCTAAAGGTGACATCTTCTGATCTAGTGAACTATCCCAGATCTGCAAAGAAGCCGTTATGCAACAAGTTGAAGATGACAGTTTTTCTCAAAGCCTCAATACATATCATTTGCGATATATGGCTGACACTTGATAATCTCAAGACACATCTTCGCGGGTGCAAGAAAATCCATTCATTTGCTAGAAGATCGATCACAAGAGCTCACACCCTTGTAGATTACACAGTCGGCCCAGATGAGGCGTTCATACAGGAGACCAAGAGGAAGTATGAAGACTCCGTGCCCAAAGCAAGGAACCATGAAGATTCTTGATCTCCGATGTTGAACATTTCGATGCTTCCCATTATGCATTTTGTAAATATTTCCTGACATTTTGTCTTTTTGTAAATTGTAATTGCACCAAGTTCGAGATGTAATCTTTTGAAAACAAATTACACTTTGACTTTGGTCAAAGTTAGGTGAGATCTCCTTGAATCACTCACCTAACTTTCCTTGATTTTTTCAATTAGATTCCTAATTTTGCTCATCCCTCTTTCTATATAATGTGAGGGATTTCTATTGTAAATTTATCCTTTAGTATTTTGCAACGAAGTGCTGCCCTTTTTGAAGCAGAATTGTGAAACTTTGTGTTCATGCTTTGTGAATGAAATTTGATCAATAAAGAAGAAGATTGCAAACCAGACTTTGTGTTGGATTCGATAATCTTGTGAATTGATCTCATTTGGTGGTGATTAGCTTATGGAATCTGAAGGACTCTAAGTAATTCATGTAAACTTTGTGTTACATCCTTTATTTAGATTTTCATTTGTGTTTTGTTTATCTTTGGTTGAATGATCTACAAGACTTTGTGCTTGTATTTGTTCATGCTCTTTGGATACTTTGGTTGAATGATCTACAAGACTTTGTGCTTGTAATTGTTCATGCTCTTTGGATACTTTGGT
The DNA here is from genome assembly GCA_007258455.2 of Sequoia sempervirens. Lineage (NCBI taxonomy): Eukaryota > Viridiplantae > Streptophyta > Pinopsida > Cupressales > Cupressaceae > Sequoia > Sequoia sempervirens. Next base: position 99,305 of record VDFB02321476.1, on the reverse strand, counting down.
TGGATAATCTACAAGACTTTGCGCTTGTAATTGTTCGTGCTGTTTGAGGAATTGCTGCGTCTAAGAAGGCTTTGTGCTTCTAACGTGACAAACGACACACCTATCACAAATCCACCATTGATAAAGCTACGGAACGACTTTGTGCCTTCGTGAGCTTTCCCTTTTATTTTTACTAGTTTATTGTTAATCACTTCTGGTACCTCTACGCTTTGCTTTGACAAGATAGAGGTATTGGCATTATTGCTCGTTGTTAGTTTAGAGTTATTGTGAATTGAGAACTTCCAACAGTGAAGCATTGTAAACATCTTCTCTGAAAAAAGAGAGAAGGATGAATGTAACACACCCCCCCCACTTCGTAAGTATTGTGTACATTTTGTAATTACTTGTTTGTTTTACTATCGCTTCTGTCAGCAGTAAGAAGGGCGCCTCCCCTTTCTGAGAGGAGAGATTTACATCTCACATAGTTGTGGCTGAAGTCCTAGTGTAATCTATCGAAAAGCTGATTACATAATTTTCACCCAACATTATGCAATGCTACACATGGTTATGCATGCTTGTGCCAAGCCAAACCACACATATGGGACATAAACATCCACATGATATGCCACCATATATGTGCAACAATTGGTGGCCTCTATACCATAGGGCATGTCACCATATGGGTATGACATCTAGTAACATATGCATTTGGCACATGGTGGTGTCTATGCTACATGGTATAGTAGCATATGACATTGACACTTAGCATCATCCCATCCACATGCATTATGCATCCATACACATTAGACATTTGTCAACATCTACATGGAGAGTAGATGGTGACCTAGTACTTGTTGTGAACTTTTCACACATCGCCCCATTCAAGATGGGGACCCCTAATTTTTGCTCCATTCTGGTTTTTTGGCTTTGGTTTTTGTCTCTCTCTCTCTGTCTGTCTCTTTTCTGGTGTCTGCCTTTCCGGGGACGTTCCCGTCTGCGAGCTTAAACGTAAAATTTGGCCAAGTCTGAGAATTAGGGTTTCCATCTTTTTGGTCAGTCCGAGGTCGAACAAAGTGAATAAATTGAAAACAGAGCTTAACATTGCTGTCAGTATGCTTCCTGTAGGCTCTCAGCTAAATTTCATCAGATTCCGGCTACTTACTATTTTTAGTAAGTGTATAAATCCGGGCATTCCGTCAACATTCTTGAAATTCCGACAGTCACACTACATCCAGAACACATCAAGCTGCTCGCATGCAAAATTTGAGCTGAAACAGACAACTTACTATTTTTAGCAGTTCAGCTTCCAGAGCAGATTTCAGGGCTTATATGCAGAGTTTTTCAGTGCATGTCTGAGGATTCCTTCTAGGTTTTCTGAGACCTTCGCGATGGTGTGACATGCAAAGTGAGATAACGACTTTCAGAGTTCAGCCTTCAGAGGCTATTTTCAGGTTTGCATGTCGTTTTTTTGCATGTCCGCATATTCCTTATGGGTTTTTGAGAGCTTCGCGATGATGTGACATGCAAACAAAGATGGTCACTCATTTAGGAACTTACTATTTTTAGCAGGTGCATCCCACTCCCAGCACTTCAGAATCACGAGCTGATCGCAATGCAGCAGAAACGAGAACAAACGGAGATCATTTGATATGCATGCAATCAAATTAGGGTTTCCAACTTCGGGACCCAAAAGGAGGGGTAAAAAGTCAGAATTTTCAAAAACCGGTGTATACCACCGCAATCAGCATCTTTCAAGCTATCCGCTGGTAAAATTTGAAGGCAAACGAAGCACTTACTATTTATAGTAAGTCATTTCAGAAACTGGCTAAAAATAACAAGTCAGCGGTAGGCGCCGACGGCAACAGGAAAGTCATGTGGTGAGGAGCACGTCATTCGAATTTCAAATCAATCAGAGTTGTGGAAGTATCAGAAACAGGAATTTACTATAAATAGCAAACTACCTTCAAAATGTGCTATTGTTAGCAAGCCAGCTCAGAATAGCAGTGTCAACAGGTTGATGAAGTCGTGAGGATCCAGTGTTCAAAATTTCAAAGCAATCTGAGCTTCTAAAGTATGAAAATCAAGGGACTTACTATATATAGTAAGGCATGAAGAAGCTGGCAAAGACGAAGAAAAAATGGCTAAGTCTGAAACTTCATCCTGCACCACCAAGAAAAGGCGCCCATCTTCAGCTGGAGTCAAAAAATGGCTAAGTCAAAAGTTTCATCCATCACCTATGGCAAAATGCGCCCTCAAGGTGAGCCAAGCATGAAAATTTTCTAAGTATAATTTCCATCCTCCTAGAAGCATCAAATGCGCCCATCTTAAGAGGGAGGTCAAAGATTCAAAGAAGAAAGTCAAGGGCGTTAGGATCTCATCCACCTCCTATGCTCTAATGTGCCCAAGTGAGGGCATGTGAAGACAAAAAGAAGTAATCTCAAGGGTCATCCTTCACATCATGCAAAATGCGCCCATCATAGAGAAGCCAAAGTTTCATCCACCTCACCATAGGATATGCGCCCAAACAAGGAAAGTCAAGAGTCAACAAAACAAGGTGGCGTGTGAAAAGTTCATCCTCCATGCATGCTCAAATGCGCCCAAGAGAGGGCATGTGAGGACAAAAACGAGGGAGATGAAAGGTCACATGTTGAGCGTAGTAAAAGTTATTTCTTCCACACATACTAAGGGTGCCAAGTAAAGAGTAAATATTGAGTTAGAAAGTAAAGTGTAAAGGTGGGAAATATGCTAGGCGTGGATGTGAAGTGTCCTCTTCTAAATGCCAAATGCGCTCAAGTGTGTGTAAGGTGGTGAGTGGAAAATGAAATATGCTAGGCGTGTTGAATATTCCTCATGAAGTGTGATATGCGCCTAAGGTGTGTGAGGTGGTAAATAACATGCTAGGCATTGGGATTAAATATCTTCCATGATATGTGCTTTCAAGGAAATTTTTCCAAGTGAAGTTGATAGAATTTTCTCACCACAGGAAAATGAATGAAGTTGAAGTAAAATTTCCTAAGGCAAAATTTTCAAAGTAATTCAAATTTTTCTATGGCAAAATATTTTCTTCCTTAAGAAAATACGCCTAAAGTGTGTAGGATGATGAAATTTTCCTGAAGCCCGAATGAATTGCCAGAGATGAAATCAGAGAGTGCTTGCATTATAGGATGAATTTAAAAATTTTCAAGTCAGAGCAACAAGATGTTCACATAAATGAAGAACGGGATTAAATTTCATGAGGAATTAATTTTCTAAGGTTCAAAATTCAAAATTAAATGAACCTGTTCGTTGTATACCCATGGATTTGACAAGTTCTGGAGAAAATTCTCTTCTGGGTATTGAAGATTTTCGACGAGAAGTTGATTTCCAAGTCTTCTACACTTCGCCGAAGCCTTCGGGTTGGAGATTTTTGGATGGGCACCAGGTTGGTGAAATTCCCAAGAGAAATTTGGAAAATTTTCTAAGGCAAGGAATAAAATGTGTTTTCAAGATAAAAATTTGCCTTGGCAGATGAATTTGAAAATGATCGTCTAGATGATTTTGGGTCAAATTCCTGATGAAAGGATTTTTCTCGAGTCTGAGTTGGATGAAACATCAGGGTGAAGTATGCCCAGGCAGAATGCAAGATGGGTTGGAAATTTGGCTAAGGCATGAAGAATTTGAACTCGAAGTTGGCTAGTGAAGACGATGAACGCTTGGAAGTTAGAGCATGAAAATCCAGGTAAGTAAGTTGAGTTTATTATGAAGTGTTCTAATACCCTTCTTGCTTATTTTGCAGGAGGAACGTCGAGACCTGTTGTGACCTTTTCACACATCGCCCCATCCAAGATGGGGACCCCTAATTTTTGCTCCATTCTAGTCTTTTTGGCTTGGTTTTGGGTCTCTCTCTCTCTCTCTCTTTGTCTCTCTCTTTTCTATGGTTTGCTTTCCGGGATTTCTCCACCTTTGAACTTAAAACGTGAAATTTTGGCCGAGTTTGAAAATTAGGGTTTCATCTTTCCTGGTCAGTCCGAGGTCAAATGAAGTGAGTAAATTGAAATTTGAGACTAACATTGTTGTTAGCATGCTTCCAGCAGGTGCTCAGCAGATTTTCATCGAATTCTGAGGTACTTACTATTTTTAGTAAGTGTGCAATTCAGGGCATTCCATCGGCATTTTTGAGATTCCGACAGTCACACCACATTCAGAATACATCAAGCTGCTCACAGGTTAAATTTGAGTTGAAACAGACAACTTTCTATTTTTAGCAGTCCAGCTTCCGGGACAAATTTCAGGGCCTAGATGCAGAGTTTTTCTTTGCATGACAACATATTCCTTCTGGGTTTTTCGAGACCTTCACGATGGTGTAACATGCAAACCAAGGCGACAACTTTCAGAGTTCAGCATCCCGAGGCTATTTTTAGGGTTTGCATGACAGGGTTTTCTTTGCATGTCGGCATATTCTTTATGGGTTTTTCGAGAGCTACGCAGTGATGTGACATGCAAATGGAGATGGTCACTCAGTAAGGAACTTGCTATTTTTAGCAAATGCATTCCGGCAGCCGCCTCCCAGCACTTCAGAATCACAAGCTGATCGCAATGCAGCAGAAACAAAGACAAACAGAGATCATTTGATATGCATCCAGAACAAATTAGGGTTTCCAGCTTCGGAGCCTGAAAAGAGGGGTAAAAAGTTAGAATTTTTGAAAACCGGTGTAAACCACCGCGATCAGCATCCTTCAGGCTATCTGCTGGTGAAATTTGAAGACAAACAGAGCACTTACTATTTATAGTAAGTCAATTTGGAAACAGGCTAAAAATAGCAAGTCAAGTGCATGCATTGATATCAACAGACAGGTCACGTGGTGAGGAGCGCCTCTTTAAAATTTCAAGTCAATCGGAGCAGTGGAGTTATCAGAAGCGAGCAGTTGCTATTTATAGTAAATCATCTACAGAAATGGGCTAAAAATAGCAGGGTGACTAAAAGTGGCAGTGTCGACAGGCTAACTAGGTCATGAAGGTCCAGTGTTCAAAATTTCAAGTCGTTCTGAGCTTCAGAGATGCAAAATCGAGAGACTTACTATAAATAGTAAGGCACAGGGAAGCTGGAAAAGATGAGAAAATAGCTAAGTCTGGAACTTTATCCTTCACCACATGAAAAATGCGCCCAGCTCAAGGTAGTGGCAGGCAAAATTTTCTAAGTCTGAGTTCATCCTCTTGCCACCTCAGAATGCGCCTAAATTGATGGAGTTGAAGCATAAAAAAAAATTCTAAGTGAAAAGTTCATCCTGCTCCCCAGGCAAAATGCGCCCTCAAGCACAAATAGCATGAAAAAAATTTCTAAGTATAAAATTCATCCACCTGCCTAGGCAAAATGCGCCCAAGTTCACAAGAAGTCAAGGAAAGTCAAAGTGTTTCATCCTACACATATAGCAAAATGCGCCCACCTTGAGGATTGATTTTGAAAAAGTTTCTAAGGCAAGAGCTCGTCCTCCACCACCCTTCATTTGCGCCCATCCTTCATCAAAGCAAGAATGCGCCCAAGAGAAAGTCAAAAGGTCAACTTGTTTCATCCTTCACCACCTAAGAAATGCGCCCATGCTTTAAGGAGGGTCAAAGAGTCAAAGGTTTTGTCCTTCTTCACATAGAATATGCGCCCATCCTCCACACATGCTCAAATGCGCCAAAAACAAAGAAGGTCAAAGGGAAGGCGTTGAACTTGAAGAGTTAATCCCCCCTCATGCATGAAATGCGCCCAAATGAGGGCATGTCAAGACAAAACAAGGAGGGAATATTCCAAAGGTGGCATTCAAAGCTTTCATCCTCTTGGACATGTGAAATGCGCCCAACTTAGCATGGAAAAGACAAATTTAAAAATCCTCTTGAACATGTGAAATGCGCCAAGCTTAGAAAAGGGTCAAAAAGGTCAAGGCGTGGAAATTTTTTTTATCCTCCTCCATGTGTTAGGTGCGCCTAAAGTATGTGTAGGGTGGTGAGTGGAAAATGAAGTATGCTAGGCGTGATTCTTTTTTCTTCTTCAAGTATGCTATGGGGGTGGTGGGATAAAATACAAGATGGTGTTGATGAATAAAGTGACTTAGGCATTGAAGGTTGAATATTCCTCATGAAGTGCCAAATGCGCCCAAAGCATAAGGTATAAAAAAAAAATGAAACATGCTAGGTGTTGGAAGTTTGAAGTATGATGTGCTTTCAAGGAAAATTCTCCAGGTGAATTGTTTAAAATAAATTTCCTCGCCACAGGAAGAAAGATTTTCTAAGGAAAAATTTTCAAAGTGATTCAAAATTTTCTCTAAGGCAAAAATGTTCTTCCTTAAAAAAAAAAAAATGCCTAAGTCTGGCAAAGTGATGAAGTTTTTCCTGAAGTGTGAGCAAAATTGTCAGAGGTGAAGTCAAAGAATGCTGACACAGGAACAATAAAAATTTTCCAAGTCAGAGCAAAGAAATACTTCAGGATCGAAGAACAAGAATAAATTTGTTGAAAATTATTTTTCTATGGTGCAAAATTCAAGAAAATTTAAATGAACCCGTTCGTTGTGCACCCATGGATTCATCGCGTTTCAGAGAAAATTTTCTTCTGGGTATTGAAGATTATCGATGAGGAGTTGATTTTAAAGTCTTCCATGCTTCGCTACAGCCTTCAGGGTGAAGATTTCAAATGGGCACCAGGTTGATGAATTTTCCTAAGGGAAATTTTAAAATTTTCTAAGGAAGAAAATGCGTTTTCGAGGTGAAATACTCCAGACGATGAACTTGAAAGGAACTGCCTAGGTGAATTTTCTCAAGCTCTTCGTAAAGATAATTTTCTTGAGCCAGAGATGAATGAAATCAAAATTGCGAACACCTCAGCTGGAAAGGTAAAGGGGAATACAGTTGAAGTCAAGATGTTGGAAAATCATGAAGAAAGCAAAGTTGTGCTAGAGGAAAACGATGAACTCTTGGAAGTTAAAGCGCAAACATCCTGGTAAGTAAGTTGAATTTATATTATGAAATGTTCTAATACCCTTCTCCTTGCTTGTTTTGCAGGATGAGCGTGGAGGCCAGAGCACGATGACTTGAAGTGATGAAGCACGATGATATTACAACCTTCAGAAGAAGATAAAGTTATGAGTTTCAATCTCGAAGGGAGAAAGTTGCAAGAAAATGGCTAAGTGTTGAGACTTAGTATAACTTAAGTGACAAAGATGAAGACCCTCAAGTGGAAGAAGTCAAAGAACAACGCCAAGGAAGAAGATCAAGAATAGTGTGAACGCGTCTACAAACGGGAATCTTCTAGAAGGATGGTGGATATTAATGGCTCATTTATTACCCCACTCTCCTTTGTGGCGGTTTTTAGGGCAAATCTTGTTTAGGGCTGAGGTGGCACAATCTGGGCCATCCAGCCGATTGTAATCTAAGCCGTCCGTTGGACTTGGCCAACTATAAAAGGGGGAGTCCCCCTCATTTGTACCTCATTAGAAGGAGAATTAGATCAGAGTTAGGATAGTAGAGAAGGAGTAGAGAGCAATTAGATAGTTGATAGTATAGTTTAGATTGAAAAGGAAGGAAAGTCTTCCCATTGGATACTTTGTAAGAAGTTGTCATGTATGCTTTCATAATAAAAGAATTTTCATTGATGGTGAATTCTTCTTTGTTGTGAATAGTTGTTGAGGCTTCTTCGTCCTTCCAATTCACGTAGCATCTTGAAGTAGCTTAAAGTAAAGTAGATTTCATTTCATGCAAGTACTTAGCAATTGTGGAATGTGGTGCTCAATTTGAACAAGACTTCGTTTGTCCATACCACTAGCGGGCTCGCTAACGGTGTGTCCGCCTTGCGTGGTCAACTGGAACTTTGTGAAACTTAACTTCGATTATGGTTTATATGTTGGCATGCGTCGTTGTGATGGTGTCTTCATGCTAAATCGTGATTTGAACATCTTGAGTCACTCCTCTGAAGATTGCACCAGTTCCGCGGAAGCTATCTGAAGTGAGGCAAAACGGAGCTTGGTTGAAGCTTGTGAGAATTGATCGCCATGTCCTACGCCTTAGAGTAGAAAATAAACTTCTTAGGCCCTACACCCATTTAATTTCAGTTCATTTCCGGTTAGAATTAGGAAACTTGTGCTCACTTGCCAAATCATCCAAATTGCATGAAAGCCCTTAGTCTGCTGTCTGCTGTCAGCTGTCGAACAATTGTGTAAGTCCCCCTTGAAATACCAGCAAAATCACATCGAGCCAACTGAGTCTATTCGCATTATCGGAACCTTGGAGTTGAAAGCATGAACTCACTCGCAATCTTAGCATGCTGAATACTTTGTTCAAGAGAGGATAGAGCATCCGTTGGGAGACTTTATTCTGTGTTGGTGCGGTCTCAAAAACCACGTCAACAAGACCAAGCGGTGATGACTTGAAGAAATGAAGCAAATAGTCCAAGATGATAAAACCTCGAAGGAAGAAAAGTTGCGAAAAATGGCTAAGTGTTGAGACTTAGTATAACTCAAGTGACAAAGAAGAAGTTGAAGAATAACGTCAAGAAGAAGGTCAAGAACAGTGTGAACGCATTTCAAAGCTAGAATCTTCTAGAAGGATGATGGACATTAATGGCTCATTTATTACCCCACTCCTCTTGGTGGCGGTTTTAGGGTGAATCTTGTTTAGGGCTGAGGTGGCACAATCTGGGCCATCCAGCCGATTGTAATCTGAGCCGTCCGTTGGACTTGGCCATCTATAAAAGGGGGAGTCCCCCTCATTTGTAATTTTTATTGAGATCAGAGTTAGGATAGCAGAGGAGTAGAGAGAAATTGATAGAGTAGAAAGTAGAGTAGTTTGATAGTATAGTTTAAATTGAAAAGGAAGGAAAGTCTTCCCTTTGAATACTTTGTAAGAAGTTGTCGTGAATGCTTTCATAATAAAAGAATTTTCATTGATGGTGATTTCTTCTTTGTTATGAGTAGTTGTCGAGGCTTCTTCGTCCTTCCAATTCACTTAGCAACTTGAAGTAGCTTAAAGTAAAGTAGATTTCATTTCATGCAAGTACTTAGTAACTGTGGATTTGTGGTGTTTGATCGAAGTAGCTTCTCTTTATCCATACCACTAGCAACTCGCTGATGGTGAGTTTTCCTTGCGTGGTCAACTAGAAATCATTTCAAACTTAACTTCGATTGTGGTTCGTATGCTTGTATGCATCGTTGTGACGGTACATGTATGTTGAATTATAATCTGAATATTCTTCGTTACTCCTCTGAAGATTGCACCAATTTTGCTGAAGCTGTCCGATGCGAGGCTAGGTAAAATCCGGTTGAAGTCTGTTGAAGTCGAACTCCACATATCTTGCATTTAGATAGAACATAAACTTCTTAGGCCCTACACTCATTTTAAATTCAGTTCATTTCTGGTTAGAATTAGGAAACTTGTGCTCACTTGCCAAATCATCCAAATTACATGAAAGCCCTTAGTCTACTGTTTGCTGTCAACTGCCGAACAATTGTGTAAGTCCCCTTGAAATACCAGCAAAACACATCGAGCCAACTGAGACTATTCGCACTAAAGGAACCTTGGAGTTAAATGCATGATCTATCTCGCAATCTTAGCATGCAGGAAACTTTGTTCAAGAGAGGATAGAGTAGTTGTTGGCGACTTTATTCTGTGTTGGTGTGGTCACGTAAATCACGTCAACAGTACTATTATGCATAAATACTTACATTGTACATCACATATAGTTAAAGAGGAACCCCACAAAATTGCATATAAACCCTCTATACACATTTTTCATATTCTTTCTAAATAGAAATGGCGTGTCTTCTCATTGAATATATTTTTGGTTTGCGTTTTCATCTTCCATTTCAAATTCTATGATTCTGTTGATTACTAGCTAATTTGCAAGATTTTCCTTTGGTTCACCTAGGAGTTGGATCACATTTCCAACATCCCTTTTTGATATGCCCAAAATTATAGTAATAATATCACTTTACTTTGTGTTTGGATTGTGATTTAAGAGTTGATTTTTTATTTATTTTTCTCTTAGATTGTGTAGCAAGTGCACTCTCATAATTTTCTATAATTGGACTCAAAAAATTGCATTTGTCTTCTCTTTTTGTTGCAAGAAATGTGTTGTACCAAAAATAATTTTTTTTGGCATTTTTCTTAAATTGAGCTAAATCATGTCAAATGTTGTCAAAAGTTTGTTTTAGGTCAAACCAAACATAAGGCTTTTGTGGGTTTGTGTCAAGGAAGATGCTTGCAAATTTCTGAAATTTTGAAAATTAGGATTCTATACCCCTATTTTTTAAGGAAACCCCCGAAAATAGGACCTTCCCAGAAATGATTGAAAATGATTTTGATAGGATTAATTGACTTCACGATCACACTGGTCAACTCAGAATCATCAAAAAGAATGTTTTACTCTAGTGGGTCTATTTCCATTTTTTAGGAAGAAAGTTAGGAGCTCCACAACCATTAATGGTGTTATCATGGAATCTAGCAGCGCTCGATTCACGGATAACCCCCCTACGAAACTTGTCTGTTTCCTAGGTTCGTGAAGTTCAAGCACGCAAAATGAGGTGATTTTCAAGCCACCTCGAAATGCATTCCAAAGCCTTAAACAGTCAGTTTGAGCATCCCTCTATGTTCGCCTCATGAAGACCTTCGAAACGAGCTCCTTTGCGAAGTCTCACTGATCATACTTAGTTAAATTGTGAAAGATGCAGTTGTGCCAAAAAAGTGCGCTCTTACACATTGTTGCCAGACTTAGCCAATTTTTGACTGTGGCATTATTTTTCGCACCTTTGCACTTTTTCCAGACTTAGTCATTTTTTGTGCAATGGTGCTAAATTTTAGCACCTTTACACTTTTCTTCCAGACTTAGCCAATTTTTGACTGTGGCATTATTTTTCGCACCTTTGCACTTTTTCCAGACTTAGTCATTTTTTGTGCAATGGTGCTGAATTTTAGCACCTTTACACTTTTCTTCCAGACTTAGCCAATTTTTTTATGGCATTATTTTTCGCAGTTTTTATGCTTAGTCTCTTCAAACTTGCTCTATTTCCATTCCAGACCCCGTTTCTTCGCTCCCGCATCGTTTTCTGTGCCTAGTTGCTCGTTTCACGCTTGCTCAACATCGTTTCTCGCTTCATGCTTCCCAATGCTACTTTTTTTGCTAACGTCTATTGATTCACCATCCTTGCAGTTTCTCTCCAGATTTCATCAAGTGATCCTAAAGGTGACATCTTCTGATCCAGTGAACTATCCCAGATCTACAAAGAAGCCGTTATGCAACAAGTTGAGGATGACAGTTTTTCCCAGAGCCTCAATACATATCATTTGCAATATACAGTTGACACTTGATAATCTCAAGATGCATCTTCTCGGGTGCAAGAAAATCCATTCATTTGCCAGAAGGCCGATCACAAGAGCTCACACCCTTGTAGATTACACAGTCGGCCTAGATGATGCGTTCATACAAGAGACCAAGAAGAAGGATGAAAACTCTGCGCCCAAAGCAAGGAACCATGAAGATTCTTGATCTCCGATGTTGAACATTTTGATGCATCCCTTTATGCATCTTGTAAATATTTCCTGACATCTTAAATGTCTTTTTGTAAATTGTAATTGCACCAAGTTCAAAGATGTAATCTTTTGAAAACAAATTACACTTTGACTTTGGTCCAAGTTAGGTGAGATCTCCTAAAATCGCTCACCTAACTTTCCTTAATTTCCTCAATTAGATTCCTAATTTTACTCATCCCTCTTTCTATATAATGTGAGGGATTTCTATTGTAAATGGATCTTTTAGTATTTTGCAACGAAGTGCTGCCCTTTTTGAAGCAAAATTGTGAAACTTTGCGTTCATACTTTGTGAATGGAATTCGATCAATAAAGAAGAGGATTGCAAACCAAACTTTGCGTTGGATTCAATACTTTTATGAATTGATCTTATTGGTGGTAATTAGGTGATGAAATCTGAAGGACTCTAAGTGATTTATGTAAACTTTGTGTTGCATCTATTATTTAGATTTGCATTTGTATTTTTGTTTATCTTTTGGTTGGATGATCTACAAGACTTTGCGCTTGTAATTGTTCATGCTGTTCGAGGAATTGCTGCGTCTAATAAGACTTTGTGCTTCTAATGTGACAAACGATACATTTTTCACAGATCCACCATTGAAAAAGCTACGGAACGACTTTGTGCCTTCGTGAGCTTTCCCTTTTACTTTATTTGTTTGTTGTTAATTACTTCTGGTATCTCTATGCTTTGCTTTGACAAGATAGAGGTATTGGTATTACTGCTAGTTGATCGTTTAAAGTTGTTAAGAATTGTGAACTTCCAACAATGAAGCATTGTAAACATCTTCTCTGAAAAAAGAGAGAAGGATGAATGTAACACACCCCCCCCACTTCGTAAGTTTTGTGTACATTTTGTAATTACTTGTTTGTTTTACTATCGCTTCTGTTAGTAGTAAGAAGGGCGCCTCCCCTTTCCGAGAGGAGAGATTTACATCTCACATAGTTGTGGCTGAAGTCCAAGTTGTGTAATCTATCGAAAAGCTGATTACATAATTTTCACCCAACAAATGGTAGATTGGCCAGTTTTAGGTGCTGAAAGCTAAGCCTCAAAAGCTTTAATGAGGAATCCATGGTGGAAATGCTAAAAAAGATGCTATCTCACGGAGGGGATTTTCAAAACTGAAAAAAACCCAAAATTGGCTAAGTCTGGAGAATGCACACCTTGCTACCAAGAGGAGGCTAGGCAGTCAAATGCCTTAGTCATTTTTCCAACACCCGTACACGCAACACAATGAAGGTGATTGGTTGAATGCACATGTCTGCGTCATCGACAACAATGATCAAATTAGTCACGATGCACGGCGGACTTTCGTTCTGGTTGTGGGATCCATGGTTTTCTATGTTTCGTAGATTTCTTTACACCTGGTTAGTTGTTTACAACAATGTTGAGCATGGTTGGGCATACTACAGATTGATTTGGGATCCCGACATTCAGACGACAAGGCATTTAGTTGAGATTTCTTGGGGTCAAGCAATTTTGGGGAGGGCAGACTGTAATGTCCCCTTTTTAGCTAGCATCAATGTTTGATGAATTAGCCTATCATTTGGTCCTTGTAGGCTAATGATGGTGTTTAGAGGGCTTTGTGAGGGAGTTATCCGGTCCTTTAGATGGCAGTTTATGGTGTTCTCTTCTCTAGTACTAGGTGATATTTAGGGTTTGCCTTCTGGAGGTGTTTTAGGCTTCGTTTATGCATACTTACTATTTTTAGTAAGTCACTCGGATGTTGGGGCCAATCTTACTATTTATAGTAAGGCACCCTGGTGAGCAGAGGAATCAATGGGCTACCTTTTGGCATTGACAGAATTAATTAATGGCAATTATTTATGGAGTTATGATATTTTAATTATTATTAAAGTGACTAACAATAATTAATTATAAAAGTGGATATCATTTAATGACTTTATTTGGCTTTATAATAAAGACTTGTTTAATGATATAAAGTTAAATCATTTAAGTCATGGAGTTGGGCACCCACTTGAGATATAATATAAGGCAAAAAAAAAGACAAATATATTTTATTATATTAAATGTTTGAAAAAGCCAAAGGAGGTCGTGCTTTTCTTGAGGAGATATAAAATCACTCAAAAAGCACAATTTATTATTATTGAACACTTATCAAATTTATGAGGATTTCGTTGTGACAAGAAAACAAGGGTTTTCAGCTGCAAATTGATCTTGGAGAATGTAGCTCTCTCAGATTGTGCATCCTATAGGTGTGAAATATCACCCAAAGTTTGCATCTACAAGTGTCTTTACATCAAAAGTCACAAATGTGCTTAATGGAGTTGATTTACAGAGATAGATAATGAGTTTGCTTGAGATCAAAGGTATCTATTTGTCGTTGAGAGTTTGTTTGTTGTTGCATCCTTGCTGAGCCGTACCATTCTTCAATAGTTGGGTCGTACAATGTCATCATAGTTGGGCCGTACTTCATAAAAGGCTGTGCATTTGGATTCTAGGCTGAAACGCCTAAGTTTTGAGCAGCATTTGACCTTATCTTAGGGCGGCTAAACCATACCTTCCATTCAGCAGCATCATTGAGGTGGAGAATTTATCATTTTGTGTTAGGCATCCATATATGAGGGTTTCTAGGTTGCTGATATAAATTTCCAGAACTGCGATTTTTAATGCTTTGGTCTCCAGGTATGGTGTTTAGTGATTTTCCAAGCATTGTATAAAATCTGATTTGAATATATAAAGTATTTGCTTCAGTAGTTTGTCAATATTGCAATTTTTTTATATATTTTATGCTGCATTTCCTAGAAAACTCTATTTCAAAAACTCAAAACAATCATAAAAACTTTGAAACCACAAGCAAAAACATAGGCAGTTTTTTAGTTAGCAAATATCCATTTGGAGGAGGGATATTTCACAGATTTATAGAATTTAATACTTTCTATATTGATGCCAATGTTGATATGCAATCTCTCCTTACATATGATTGGAGAGGGAGCTTGAGTAGTTGCTAAGTTGGATATTGTGTACATATAAGTGTTATTTTATTGCTTTGTGGTAGAATATATGCCACGTTCTTTAATTCATAAGATGCTTCAATAAAAAGAGATTATCCATGAAAGTTACTATCTAATCAATATTTTTTTTTTATAATATGATGGAATATAAGATGCATGCTATGATTTATAAGCAGTTCTTATGAACTCAAAATTCTCAAGTTGAAACAACAACGATCCAAAGAAAACAATCTATATAGGACATAATAGATTTTTAGGGTATTATAAGATCAATAATTTTTTCTTCTTCTCACTATGGTAGTGTGTGTTTGTAATTGTTAACCATTCATTATGTGGATCTCTAGAAAGCATATATGATTTATTGAAATACATAAACTAAACCATGCATAGAATTTACATCTTGATAATATCGTATAATTTATTTGGGTTGAATCTATTTTATTCGTTAGGAGTACTTTTGTATGGCATCTGCAAAACTCGTGAACTTTCTTTTGATCTGGAAACTTTGTTGTCTATGTGCAGGAAATCATAAATGGGGCAGGCCATAGTAGTGCTGTGGATTGGTGGGCTCTTGGTAATATTTTGGATATAATATACCCTCCCCTCAAAAAGAGTCATAATTTCATTTTATAGACCTTAAGATTTTTACAAATAGGGAAAAACAACTTGTGCAATAAGTTATATTGTTATGATAAGTCCACATTAACATTTTTATTGATAAACAGATAACTTATTAATTATAAAACAAACTGTATAAGATTGTGTTTAACAACCCTTATATACCAGAAAGTGAGGAGATGGCTCATGAAACAAGAAAACAAAAAGCTCTTTATAAAACATAACAAAATAACAAGTGTGATATATAGCCGTGTTTGGACAATATATCCAAAAAGTGCAAGTCCAAACATGGTAGGCTACAAAACTAACAAGGAAACACACCATTCCATGAAGTCAATATAGGATCCATGGATTGTACCTCATCTAAGCAACATTATTCACTTATAGTGTGTTGGCATTTCAATTTGCACCTCTGGAATGCGTATTGGAAACAGACAACTATGCACAGTTAGACTACTCTTCGAATTAGGAGGGGAAGCTCCCTCTTTGCTGATTATGCTTAAAAAGAAATACTAAACTATTTTCCAATCTTTTTATTCTCAGCTTGAGAGCACGAGGTTATAAAACTCTTTACGTCATAGCTAAGGTTTTCTCTGGTTTCGTAACTTCAACTACAACTAATCCTATTCTAATAACACTTCTAATATCTCAAGTAAATTCAGAGCAAGAGAGTTAAAAGGAAATGAGGAACAATTGATTTGACACAAAAGCTTAAAAAAGGTCTCATCCAAAATACACCCGAAGACACATTGTACTTATGAGATGTAAGCTGAAATAAAGATTACTTAAAGCAAAACACAAAACAAAGTGCTGAAATAGATTGAGAGAGTATATCAGAGCAAAATAGGTGTGAGACTTCGTTCCTCAATTTATAACAGTAAACAAACTTCTAGGACAGCAAATTGTGGCAAATGTAGGCATACAATATGTGATCAACCAAATTACAATTGACATAATTGAACAAACACTGAATAGAAAACTTGCAGGAAAAAGTAGGCTCAACAATTTTGTTATCACAATAACGGTTGAAAAATAAATGGGAAAGGCTGCCCTTATTTATGTTAGAATTGCCAAGATCTGATTGCAAACCTGAAAATTACCTTCCACAGAAGAGGAAAACGAAAAAGCAGAGATTGCATAAAAACATGCAATTTGATATATTCGAAAAAAACCAATTAATTACAAAAGCTAATTTGCTTTATAAAAGAAAAGATACCTAAACCTAATCTTATCTTGAGCAACAAGACAGCTCAATAAGATAAATACAAGATCCTATATCTTAGGAATTAATTAAAGCCTAAGTAAACTTATGCAAATGTGTAATTAAATATTAATTACACCAACACCCCCCCATAAGTGCAACTTAGGGAGAAGCAGATTATTATGCAAATATGAGTCCCAGAAACAAGGCCTGATGAGGTACTCATGTACAAATGTAAAGAGAGAGAAACCCCCCTCAGTGAGATGAACTGTTGCGAAGAATCACTGGAAGAACTCTGATGAAGCAACACTGGAACCCCAAATCCGGCAAGCAAGGAAAGATAGTTTTGTTTGCAAAATACCAATCGGAATCACAAATGCAACAGCAGACCCGATGCCAAGGAACTCTGGAAATTCACATACTGGATCAACTCTGGAATCTGTAAGCAACAGTAGATGAATGGACCCATAATGATGAAAAATCTGGAAGTTGTGTCTCGAAGCCAATGCCAAACTGAAACTAAAACTGCCCATAGGACGAGTACCATCAAGATTATGGAACATTAACCATAAAACATGGCCTTCAAATGGGAAAGATCTGAACCAATGAGGATCAAGAACCATAAAATCCCAATGTGAAGTGTGAACCGAAGCAAACCAACAATGTGTCCAGCTAAGCAAGAAAAAAGCTAAAAGGAGACAACAGGAAACCAGACAAACTCATGCGAGTTGTCACCAAAATGAAAGATGGATGCAAGAGCCCCCCTTAATGGAACTTTATATCAGTTCGTTATTACAATACCCAATGATTGCATAAGGAGATAATGCAAAACTACAGAAACACAGGTGAAAATGCAAACCTAGCACACAAAACAAAAATGAATGCATGCATAAAATAAGTTACACATTTTCTAGAAATGACCTCAGATCTGCATAGAGGCCAAAACCAGCTTTCCAACGTCGTGAAAATCGTGAAAAACGGATAAGCGAGTCACAAGATATGCGTCCCGGAGTGAAAACGGAAACATCTGACTTCCGAAGCAGAAAAAACTATCAAAAATGAAAAACCAGAAAATCTCACCAGCACCAATGCGTAAAGCTCGGAAACAGCTTTCCGGCGATATCTCGTTTGCAAAAAAATGACACCGTATGTGAAAGTTATGATCGTTTCCGTGAATGTGCTCCGAAAATGTCCGATTTGGCCCCCAGAAGCCCTCAGGGGCTAAAAAAAATTTGGCCCCTGGTCGCATGCAGGACCAGGGGCTTATATGCAGGGAGCTGGTGGCGGAGCCCCCGGTCACCCATGTGACCGGGGCTAGGGCTGGAGACTTCTGGCTGGGCGCTAGGCGCGGCAAAGGCCGGTGGAGGCTAGCACTCGGGCACCTGGACGCCGATAGAACCTTCGGCGAGTCCACGGGGGGCTAGATCGAATCAGGAGCGGCGCGCTGGGGATGACCGTCGGTGGCGGTGGTGCTACGGTGGCCCGCCAGTGGCCGCCCGGCGGAGCAGTGGCGGTGGTGGGCTTTTGAACTGGCCGCGCAAATCCTATGCGGTTTTTTTGATTTTTTAATACTTTTTTGAAATTTTCTCGATTTCTATGCATCGGAATGCGTGCCTGGGGGCCGTACGGCCTCCGAGTAAAAAATTTTGCCTCCTCGGACGACTGTGTCCAAATCGGACAAACTTTATATGAAAATGGGGGTTTTTGGGCGCTGCGAATCCAACGGCGAGGTCCGTTTGGGCCCAAAGTGCTCCGAAAATCAGGTGACCCCCAGATCTAACAGATAAATCACCGAGCTTGAAACCTTCGCAAATCTGGCAAACGGTGATGAAAATAAATAAAATGAAAGCCATTTCTAACTTTTTCCAGTGCTTTGAATCCAACGGAAAACCCCGATCTGATCCAAGACGCTGCATAAATGAATTCAAGGATTGAAACCCTCGAGGGACCTCGAACGAGCTCTGCAACGAAATCCTACAAAAAGGCTAAGAAGGGGCTGCGAATCGAGGCTCTGATACCATGTTAGAATTGCCAAGATCTGATTGCAAACCTGAAAATTACCTTCCACAGAAGTGGAAAACGAAAAAGCAGAGATTGCATAAAAACATGCAATTTGATATATTCGAAAAAAACCAATTAATTACAAGAGCTAATTTGCTTTATAAAAGCAAAGATACCTAAACCTAATCTTATCTTGAGCAACAAGACAGCTGGATAAGATAAATACAAGATCCTATATCTTAGGAATTAATTAAAGCCTAAGTAAACTTATGCAAATGTGTAATTAAATATTAATTACACCAACAATTTATACACAAACAAAGGAGTAGGGAACCCTAAAATCTCCTTGTTTTTAACATTTATTCTTTGCCAATATGCAAGCTTTATTTCTAAGTCTAAACAAAAGATAACTAACAGTTAACTGGAATGCTAACATTAGTTAACTAATTTAACACTAAAGAAAGCTCCAACTATACAATACATATTTCCAAAGAATAGATATGCATGAAAAGATAACACGTTAAATTCGAAAAAGACATTGAGTTAACTACTGCTTTAAGTTCTATCCTTGGAAAACATTGCATGTCTCAACTGGCAGTTCACTCATTGAAAACTTGCGATATCATCTCCTCCAGAAAACCGTTAACTACCTCTTCATTAGGAACACTGATACTCTTCAGAACAACGTACTGTCTTTGCAACATTTCTTCACCATCTGCGATTAGATTTAGAAATTCTTTGATCTTTTCAGCTGCTTCATCAAATTTTGCTGACATGGAAATGATATGATTCATCTTCAAGGCAATAGGATCACCATTAAAACTATCATGGAAAAGGTTTTGAAACTCTATTTGTACCTCATCGAGATCAAAGTAAGTGCCATCTTCATGTCGATATTGACAATGAATTTGTGACACAAACATGCTTACAAACTTGAGAACACTAGCACCCTTTTGTCTATATTCAGTTAGTTCTATAGATATTCCTTCGTAGGTTTCTATTTTGAAGAGGTGTTGTTCTCTCCAAGGAAAAAGCTTCTTCTTGTGTTCTTTTGTAGTGAATAAATTATAAGCTGTTCTCAAGTTAGAAACGACGATCTCATCTCTTGGCTTCCTTTTCGCTATGTTCTGCTCTGACTCTTGAATTCTTGAGCGAAGATCATGGGCATTGTACCTCAATTGGTACTGTTACCTGATTTTCACCTACGGGCTCAATCAGGGGAAATTATGTTTTAGATTCGGCATGTGGATTAAATGTGGCTCCCATAAGGATTGAGCCCAGCATGCAAGTGTTTGGTTTTCATTGGGAAGGGCTTCATCTAATGCTATTTCACAAGGAAGTCTATTGGAAAGCCTTTCCTCAGTCAGATTTGGCATAAAAGTCTTGAGGAAGAAAGTCGCTGGGACCTTTCAGATGTCTTGCCGACTAGTAGTGTGTTATATTCATTTGGGATCCACCAGTCGGCCAGACATTTTATTCGCCGTGGGTTTTTATATGTCTCCCCGACTGCTAAGGTCTTGCTGATCGTTGCATAGTGCTAGCATCACCAAAAGAAAGGAGTTCACCGAAAGGTCTGGCCGATAAGAAGAAGTCTCGACGCAAGAAAGGAGTTCGCCGTAATCTCTCGACAACCAAGTAGAGTCTCGGCGACAGGGGATAGCGAAGGGAAAAAGTCTCACCGACAGGGTGGACTCTTGCCAAAGTGAAACAGCGTTGGCGTAAAGAAAGGAGCTCGACATGATGTCTCGACGACCAAGCAAAGTCTCCCCGAAGTGAAATAAGCTCTCGCCGAAACATATGGCCTCGTTGAGAAGTCTTGCCGACCCGATAGGGTCTTGCCGACATGAGGTGGTGGTCCCGGAATGAGCTCTCGCCGAAACATAGGGGCTCGCTGAGAAGTCTTGCCGACCCAATAGGGTCTTGCCAAAGTGAAGTGAACTCTCACCGAAACATAGGGGTTCGGCATAACGTCCTGCCGACAAGCGATGGTCTCACTGAGAGATTTTGCCTTCGGCATGAAGTCTGGCCGAATGAGGAAGTCTTGCCGACAGAAGGGTGCCTTCGGCGTAATGTTTTGAGTTTGAGGAGAAGTCTCCCCGACCCAATGGTATCTCGCCGACCGTTGTGCACAAGTGGTTTGAGCTCGCCGAAATGTTTCGAGCTCAACGAGATGTCTCGCCAATAGTGGAAGTCTCGCCGAAAGGTGGGGGCTTCAGCATAATCTCTTGCCAACCGGAGGGAGTCTTGCCGATAGTGATCAACTTGTCCATGGAAAAGGATATCGGTAGGACTCTTAGCGTTCGCTATGATGTCTTGCCGAATTCGGATGTCTTGCCAACGGGAACACAGCAGTACAACTCTAGGGGCTCACTATGATGTCTGGCCGACAGCGATAGTCTGGGCGACAATTTTTGACATCGGCGTAACTTTTGCCGCTCGTTGTGAGGTCTCACCAACAGTTGTGTGCTATGCCGACCGTTCTGTGGAGCATAATCGCATCAAGTAGACACGGCCAATGTCTCACCGACATGCGATTCTAGATGAATGACCTTTGACCGCCTGGGAATCTTACATAGCATGTGTTCAACCAATCAGAAGGAGCTACAGGCGAACCGTTGGCAGCTTGACTGGTGCCAAAAATATCAACAGAGCATAAACGACATCGATCTACTCTGAGATCGAAGGTGATCAGTCAGCTCGGTGAACATGGTGTTTGGATCTAACAGGGCAGGTCGGATGTTGCTTCTCGAAGATGGTCAACTTGCGGAAGGATCTAGAACAGGAGAAAGCCGAAGGAGCAGAAAGGCCACGAGTCTCAGTGACAGCTGGAATCTCTACTGGCAAAAGGTGGATTGATATTAATGGTAACACTTCAGAACGTTCAAAGCGGCTCGGATGAAGTCTCAAGGTGGACACGGAGGCCAGAAGTTAATGCGATTATTCCAAAAGATCTGGAGGCCTTTCCTGGAGCGATCCTTCACCGACATGGATAGCAAGGATACACATTTAATGCAGAAGTAGCTTGATTCAAAAGATCTAAGGGCAAATCTTTCTGGAGGCTGATATTTTTGTAAGCCCTAGGGGCCGACACTTTGTATATATGGTATTTTTGCCTCTTTGTAAAAGGGAGTTCTTCTTATGCTTTTCGAAAGTTTGTGACTCTGGCAGTCCTTTCTCAGATTAGCAAACTTTTGTAACTCACTTGGAGCATGATATACAGCGTTTACCTTGGATACCATTGATTGTCTCATTTTGCCTTCTTGTTCTTGCAGCATCGTGTATTGTCAGGTGATTGATCAAGTTATTTGTGAGATCTTTTTTATTTCCCTGTAACTTTGTCTCACGTATTATGCCTTTTCTGCAAAAGTATGGTTATGCAGGTTGTAAATTGTGTTTTAAAGTTGTATATGACCCTTTTGATTTGTGAAAAATACCTTTCCTTCTTAAAAGCATATGCAAGTCAACCTTTTTACAAAATATCCATGCATAAACTTACGGTAACGCGTTGTGCAGTTCAATGTCAGTCATCCTTATTCAAGTGTATGCCAGTCTGGATGTTCATAGCTCTTATTGCATTTAGGTGTATCACCATACAAATAATGTTCTCATTAGTTTTAATTTTTAAGCATTCTCCTTCTACCCTTTTCCTTTACAGAATTAGTAGTTTAGGTGACACCATAGGAAGTCGGCCTTCTCCAGAGGTTGACCTCTGTTTACAAGAAACCCACAGTTTTAGAGGTCTTCCCATGTTACACTGAGGTGTTGAACATCAGGTTCAACAGGGTGCAATTTCATTGGATAATAGGTACATCTTTGCAAGTATAAATCTTCCCCTGGTGATGAATTCTTCTACCCAATCTCTCAGATGTTTCCCATATATAACCAATTGACTCAGCTGATGTTGATCTACAGGTGACTACCTCCAGAATCTGTGGAAGCAATGCAATAATGTGTGAAGTACCATGAAGTAGATTGGAAATGTATTGCCGCAACTGTCAATTCTCAGCCTTGAGGGTTGCCTTGTCTTCTCCATCCTTGAGCACTCTCCTTCAGGTTAATTGTTGCAACCTCAAAGAGATTCACATCAGCATGTTAGGTGCTTCTACCAAGATTGGCTTTGACCAATGTGAAGTCATCGTCCTCAACCTCATCGGCATTCTTGTCTTTTGACGATGTAGCAATCTCAATGACAACCTCATTATCAACATTCTTTTCCATGTGAACCTGCTTCTTGAGTTTCTTCTCTGATGTGTCTAGGTAAACGTTATCAAACTCTGCAAAGTCCAACTAATAAGAAGGCTTTCTCCTCTTCCTGCCCAAGAGGTTCTCAAGCCAAGATGAAGGGTCTCTACTAACTTCTCTGGGAGAATTGGTTCCATCTCTAGCCACTTTTGATGGATCAATTGGTGTTGAGAAGTTGCGAACTGGTGAATCCACATCTGAGTCTATGTGAATAGGAGAAGGCTGCGATGATGATGGAAGAATAGGAGATGAAGGCTCTACCTCAACTTGTGATATTTCCTTGACTGGAACTTCTGGTGCATCTGCTGATTGTTCCTCTTGATTCTCATTTTGCTTCAAGCTCTTTGTATTTCCACTAATATTGGTACCTTCAGGAGGATTGCTCATTGCTTTAACTCTAGGTTTCGATCTAGAAGAGGTAGGTAGTGATGAATGAACCACTAGCAGCTCTGTAACTAGAATGACTACCTTTCATGTCCTCTTGCTACTCAAGAATAATCTGCTATTCTTGACAATCCGGCTTGTTCTTTCCTCAATTGAGGTGCTCTCTTTAGCGTACCAATCAATTGGTCGTAGTGCCTGCTGATCAACCTGATCTCTGGAATATGTGGGAAGTAGAACTTCTCGATCATCATCTCACAAACCCTCCACATCTTCTAATAAGAAATCAGCAATTTGATGAAGAGTAAGTCTACTGTAATCGTGCTTGTG
Organism: Sequoia sempervirens; assembly: GCA_007258455.2. NCBI lineage: Eukaryota > Viridiplantae > Streptophyta > Pinopsida > Cupressales > Cupressaceae > Sequoia > Sequoia sempervirens. The sequence goes on along the minus strand of VDFB02321476.1, from coordinate 76,045 downwards.
CACTTCGAACTCATCTTCACAATTAACCCAAAAATCTTCAATTGTAGGTTTATATGAATGATTCTGAGTAAGACGAGCTGCCAAGAGACCCCAAGGGTCATATGATGCCTTTCTTTGAAACCTTGAGATTAAGCTTTGACAGTTCATTTCTCATCAACTTAACATCAGCTGCTAATTTGCATCTATATATGCTCATCTTACATGGTAAACTAAACACAGGCTTGTGTCTGTTACACAAAAAGGAGTGAACTTCAAGTACTTGCCTTAAGAACTCCATGAACACTACCTTATCTATTGGATATCTAGGTAGCATGGTTGGATCACCTGAGAAGCCATATACTCTAATGTAGGAGAAAGTGGTAAATTGGATAAACCAATCGGCCAAATCTGCCATTGCCTAAACCCTTGAGGAGCTCGAGGTGCCTACTTGTATTGAAGATTCATTGGTGAAGTATGAGGCCACCCAAATTTCAGAGTTGTTGACACATGTCATGAAGACATTTGATGGTGATGGGTATGTACTTGGAGGTAAGAGGTCTCAGATGGTCCATGATCCAAGGTATGAAGATGATGTCATAGAGGTACTTGATTTTGAGTGGCATATGTTTGAATTTTAGATGGACTATGGCCTATGGTATGGAGATGAGCATGAGGGTAGAAGTATTCTAACCCTAACCCATGGGTTCTATCTCATACATTATTAATAGATGGTCATCCTACCTTGTTGCTCGGGAAGTTTTCATGGTATACCTTGAGGACAACAGCAAATTGGATGGATTGGAAAGGTTGGGATCATTGTTTCAGCATTGGAAGTTGGCATGATGATGAGGTCCTATCATCATTTGACATTGGAGATACCTTTGGCACTACCCTAGACATGATTTTCAGTTTGCTTGGTGCTGTTCTGATTTATATCAGCAGCCTAGTAGGGGTTGGTATGTTTGTTTGTGCACTTGTGATGGGTGTTTTTCACATCCATAGGAAGTCATTCAGCATGGGGTGGATAGTTGATGATGGTGACACTACGAAAGACATCCATCATTTCATTTTCAGTGGGTGTGAGGGTGTGATGATTTGGGATCTAGGGATTGGTGTAATTGGTACACAACTCCACAAGGACCATGATGAGTTGCTTCACAACTCTTGGAATGGTAATGATTGTATCAGAGTGGAGCAGTAGAAGGCTTGGTACAAGTGGTCATACTTCAAGGATCATAGCAGGCATCACTTGTTGATGGACATGACTCTCTTCAAGGCTTTGGTTTTGTTTAGTGTCTTGTCTTTGATAGACTTAGCACTCATGGACGATGGAGCCTTTGGAGGTAAGGAGTTGTTGGTACTAGTGGTTGAGGGTTATGTATCCTTGTTCCTACAGCCACTCAAGTAGAATACATGGAAAGGGAGCTAGATTACGAAATTTGGGGAATGGTTCCGAATTAAATTCATGTGTTTTGGGCTAGTCGTGCTTTATAGCTGGCCACCAAAGCTCATTTCACGTAACATTCTTCATATTCTCTTGGAGAGATGCAGTCATAGGTTGAGGAGTAGAGTGATCACAGAATATTGGATTGGATGGAGATAGAATGATCACAAAATACTGGATTGGATGGAGACACTTGTCACTTGATGGTATTTTGTAGGGTACATGGTTGCAATTGCTTGTGGGCAAGCAATTTTGGGAAGGGAGGACTGTAATGCCCCCTTCCAATTGATGGTCGGAATATCGTATTGGTTTATTTCATTCATGTAAACCAATAATTAAATTAAGGGAATTAACTATTGATTGATTAATATTATTCTTTCATAGAAAATATTACAAGGAATATTAATTAATATTATATAAAGTGACTAAAGTGGGACTTAAATATTATAAAGTCACTATTTCCCTCCTAAAGTTAATATTCAAATATTCAAATTTTTGTGAGTAGTTTTTCACAGGAGGCTACATAAGGTGCATTCGAGAATGAATTAATCATCATTGGAGTTTATTTCATTTTATTTCTTTGAGAGCTTATGGGCTTGAGCATTTGGGGTTTTAGTGGTGAAACAAATCCACCCTAGCCATTAGAGTTTGTGCAATTTCATGAGTTTCCTTTGGAGACGAAATTGCAGGAGATCAATTTATCCAGGTTGATCGATTTATATTTGGTCTTTCAGTTTGAGAAATCAATATTGGACATTATTTGTGTTGTTCAATCTATAGAAGATGTTTGTTCTGAAGACATTATAATAGCATACATATTTCCTTCTATGCAACCTAAGACTAGAAAAATGAAGAACGTTGAGAATGGCTTCCGTTAAATCTTCAAATGGTGTTGGAGAGAAAATATCTATGTTTGAGCTCTTCAACCTACAAGAAATAATGAATAATGGCGCCTTGATGCTTGATACATATCAATCTAAGGTTGAAGCATCAGTTAGGGCATCTAATTCATGATTGAGGGGTCAATTTGCATGATTGGAAGTTAACTAACAAACTTTCCACCAATTTTGGGATGCCTAGGCTTGGGAAAGTCTTCAAAAATCCTAACTAGGAGTTGACTTTGGACACCACCTTGCCAATGTTGAAGATTTTCAACTTTTGCTTGATAGATAGCCCCTGTTTGGTCCTAAAGTCTGGTCGCCTGATTGATCGTGAAGCTTTGCTAACAGATTCACTGTGGAGTTGGATCAACTCTGAAGACATGTTACTGGAGGTTACGAACTTTGAAAACTGAATCTGGTGGCTTGAATTCTTGGGCGCCTTTTCCTAGAAGGGTGCTTTTTTTGCCAGACTTAGCCAATTTCTTCGATGCTTTTTGATTTCCTCAATTTGACCTCCCATGCTTTGATCTGCGATCACCGGTGACTGAGGATTCCTGTGAATGTGCTGAGATATTGAATGGAAAACCAATTCAATTCTGGAAAGGATGATTGGTATTGCATGTTCAGAAAGTTGATTTAGAGGGCTCAAAAGTTTGGGTGCCCCTGGCCTGCAAGGGTGCAGCTGACCTTTTAAGCTATAATTTTTACTTTGCAACTTTCGACGGGATGCTCCAATTTGGTCTTCGTCGTCGAATGTTTGATTGCTCTAATGATCATGTTGATGGTTTCATCGCGAAGATTGATCAAAACAGAGGACTTCCTAGAAGCTGTATCCGATGAAAGCTACATATGAGGCCCCAAAAGGTTGGGCGCCTTTTCCAAGGAGGGTGCATTTTCTTCAACACAACCAATTTTTCACGTTTTCCAACTTTCCTTGAGTTTCAACATTATGCACTTGATCTTCATTTACGAGCATTCAACGGGTCTCGTGGACTGGCTACTAGATTCATCGTGTGGCTAGAAGGATTTTGAGCAGATCTCTTGGAGAAGACAGCTGCTAAAAACCTCATCTGGTAGACCAAAAGGATGGGTGCCCCTAGCTTGCAGGGGTACATTTGACCTTTTAACATTCATTTTATCCTCCATTTTACGTGCTTGTTTGATCAACAACTACTGTCATTTGAATGTCCTCTAAACTGGCGAACAAATTCGTTGCAAAGTTGGACTGAAGCCAGGAAGATCACCTAGAGATAACTGTTTCAAAAACTGATATCTGATGGCTCTCTTCACTGGGAACCCTTGCTACAAGGGTGC
>VDFB02321476.1:20454-66423 GCA_007258455.2 Sequoia sempervirens | reverse complement strand
AAGGCAAGGAATAGACGGTGTTGTTGAAATAAAATGCCTTGGATGATGAATTTGAAGTTGATTGCCTAGGTGAATTTGATCAAGTTCTTCGTGGAAATAATATTCTTAGGAAAAAGATGGATGACATCAGTTGTCAACACCTCAACTGGTGAAATAAATTTCTTGAAGAAGATGTAGTTGAAGTTAACACTTTCAAAAGAAGATTTTAAAAATGCATCTCTTAAATACGCCCTTGAGGAGGATGAAATTTGTCTAAGGCATTGAAATATGATGCACAGGTGTTATATGCCCAGCCTACAGATGTTGAAAAATCATGAAGAAAGCAAAGTTGGCTAGAGAAAAACGATGAACCCTATCAGATCCGGAGATCACTCAAGCCTTGGGAGTCAAAGCATGAAAATCAGGTAAGTAGGGTGAGTTTATATTATGAAGTGTTCTAATGCTCTTCTCCTTGCTTGTTTTGCAGGAGGAACATCGAGACCAAACGGTGATGACTTGAAGATATGGAACAGCTACTCCAAGACAACGTTACAACCTCGAAAGAAGAAAAGTTGCATGTTGGAAGAAATGGCTAAGTGTTGAGACCTAGTATGTGCCCTACTCAAGTGGAAAAGAAGAAATGTTTTCAAAGCTCAAGATGGAGGGAAAGATGGAAACCCAAGTATTAATGGTCGCCATCAAGTACTTCAAAGTTGAAGAACAACATCAAGGAGGAAAATCATCGTCGAGCAGGAGAAAGAAGTTGTCGCCTTGGAGTCAGATCGAGAACATGCCCGCCATATCCATTCAAGGAGTTGAAGCAGTGGCAACCAGACTTATCCAGTTTGCAATCAAGAAGAGGAACAAGAACAATGCGAACGTGTCTATGGACAGGAATCTTCTAGAAGATGGTGGCCATTAATTGCTCATTTATTACCCCACTCTTCTCGATGGCAGTTTTTAGGGTTAGGGTTTATGTGGCTCGATCTGAGCCCTTCATTGTAATTGAATCTGAGCCGTCTGTTGGACTTGGTCAGCTATAAAAGGGGCATCCCCCCCTCATTTGTACCTCATTAGATTAGGAATTAGAATAGCAGAGAAGGAATAGAGAGAGATTGATAGAATAGTGGGTAGCATAGTTTGATAGTTTAGCTTAGATTGAAAAGGAAGGAAAGTCTTCCATTTGAATACTTTGTAAGAAGTTGTTGTGAACACTTTCATAATAAAAGAGTTTTCATTGATGGTGATCTCTTCTTTGTTATGAGTAGCTAGCGAGGCTTCTTCGTCCTTCCAATTCACGTAAAATCTTGAAGTAGCTTAAAGTAAATTAGATTTCATTTCATGCAAGTACTTAGTAATTGTGGAATACGGTACTCGATTTGAACAGAACTTTGCTTATCCATACCACTAGTGGGCTCGCTAATGGTGAGTTCGCCTTGCGTGGTCAACCGGAACATTGTGAACTTAACTTCGATTATGGTTTGTATGTTGGCATGCGTCGTTGTGATGGTGTCTTCATGCTGAACTGTGATTTGAATACCTTTGATTACTCCTCTGAAGATTGCACCAGTTTTGTGGAAGCTATCCGAAGCAAGGCAAAGCAAAACCTGGTTGAAGTCTGCGAGAATTGATTGCCATGTCCCACACCTTAGAGTAGATTAGAACCTTAACATCCCTACACTCATTTAAATTCAGTTCATCTCTGGTTAGTGTTAGGAAATTTGCATTTACCAGACAAATCATTCAAACCACGTGAAGCCCTTAATCTGCTGTCTGCTATCAGCTGCCGAACAATTGTGTAAGTCCCCTTGAAATACCAGCAAAAACACATCGAGCCAATTGAGGGTATTCTATTGCACTGAAGGAACCTTGGAGTTGAACGCACCAACTTTCTCGCAATCTTAGCGTGCTAGATACTTTGATCAAGAGAGAATAGGGTAGCCGTTGGTGAACTTTATTCTGTGTGGGTGCGGTCACGAAAATCACATCAACAGGGAGGAAGGACTGTAATGTCCCCTTCCTTAGTAGTTGATCGTCGATGACAGTTAGCCTATTCTTCGAGTTCCCATAGGCTAATGTGATTTGGTTAGGGGACTCCACAGATCTTGGAGACCATGTTGTTCATCCATTTGGCATATTGTGGGTGTTGCAATGAGCTCCCCGTTACAAGAGATTCTTTTTGGCACTTTCTAGAGGGTTTTTTCAAGCACTTGGCCTAATTTTACTATCTTTAATAAGCCACCTCCTTAGCATCGACTTGGCCTTTTCGTGTTGGTTTTCCCTTGGCATGATCAATTATTGCATTTAATGATTATTTGGTGATTTTTAATGGTCTAGCGTATAGTAGAAAAACATGGCGAGTACTCGTGCATCTATAGAGCAAGCAAGTCACTCAAAAACTCAGCACCGCAGAAAACTAAAAGTCATGGTGATTTTTGACCCAAAACTCGCCAAAAAATTGCAGGTGTTCCATTAAAATGTTCTAAAACTCAACACCCAACTATATGACATGCAGAAAAGGTCGTATTTATTTAACGCTATTTCCTCTATCGCGACACGACAAGTTTTTTGTGCAACGTCAATAGGTTTTCAGTTTTCTACAAATCCCTCACGGCTTCGATAGTTGGAACACGAACTGGTACTTTTAATAACCTTTGACTTTGTAAATAAGAATTCAAAGTGCTTCCTAAATAAGAAGCATCTCTCTGATATACATGTAATATCCAACCTAAGAAAACTTTCGAGCATATTATGTAGGGAAATTATAGTGTAAAGTTTAAATTGTAAAGGACCTTTGAGCATATGACTTCAACAAAGATCATAAATTTCTAATCCATACTCACTAATCAGGCCACAAAAAATTCAAATAAAAGTTGTCCCCATGAAATTACAAACACTCAGGATAGAGACAACCTTTATTTGTGTGGCTTGATTAGTGAGTATGGATTAGAAAGGAGAAACCCATATACATTTCTCTTTTCTAATCCATACTCACTAATCAGGCCACACAAATTAAACCTATCCCCATGCTGAGTGTTTGTAATTATTCTCTTTTCTAATCCATACTCCCTAATTAGGACACACAAAATTCAAATAAAGGCTATCCCCATGCTGAGTTAGCTGATTTGGAGAGGGAGGCAATTGAATGGGAAGCGGAAGTGGCAGCATATGAGGAGGTAGAAGGCAAGGTTGGTCAACCAAAAAAGGAAGTTTCCTCACATACACGGTTTGATCCTATCACTATGGATGAGGCACCTATTGAGGCACCTATTGAGGATATTGCAACTATACCATCTAATTCAGCAACATCCACACTGTGGCAACAAAATATTTTGACTTTTAGTCGTAGAATAAATTTATGATTTACAATTTTCATTGATACCGAAACTTGAAGTTGATATGTATTCAAAAGTTGAACTTGTTTTTTGGTCTATAATATGTATTAAACTCTAACTTTGATTTATATATGATGGAAATCAACAATATGCTCTACACAATTAGTAATATGTGTATTTTGAAGAATATTTTTTAAAAAATTATTTTAAAATGTTTGATAAAATTGTTGAGTTTTTTCCCGAGTTTTAGCCAAGTCCTGAGTTTTTAAAAAATTTGGGCCTACTGAGTTATTGCTGAGTCCGAGTTTTTCAACTATGGTCTAGGGAATTATTTTAAATAATGCTAATGTTATAAGTTAAATTAAATATTTAACTTAACGTTATTTTAAATATTTTAAAGTGACTTTATAAATTGGCATCTAGGTGACTTCTTAAAAAGGTGAATTTAAGTTGTTTTTAAAAGGGGGATGCCTACATGGAAGACATAAGGGGATTTTATTAAATAAAATAAATATTAAATTCCCAAAGCTGGGCGTGGGAATTGAGGAGGGCATTAAAAGTGTTTTGGAGCTCATTTTGCAACTCATGCTTGAGAATCTATATGAAGAGATATTGCAGGTTGAACAACATTCTACCAAGGCTTTGTGAGGATGAAAACCTTCATAAAGGGCATCCGTTTCGAAAGTGAGATCTTTCTTGGTGGATTTATAGGTGATTTCATTCAGAAATCATATAGGAGCTTTATTGTTTCAGATTTTGGTGATTCTTGCCTAGGGTTCAAGAGACATTTCATGAGTAGATTTAGGGTGTTCAAACAGCAGGTTTGAGGGCTCAAATAAACAGAAAAAAAAAACCTTTGTTGGCCAAAGCCCCTTTGTTGGCCATACCATTTTATGATGGATGTGGGAGTTTGTGGTTCAAGCGCCTAGAGTTTGGGAAGTAATTTTGTGGAATTGGGGGCACATAGGTATGCTAAACACTCAACAATCAGATTAAAGGTGGAGCAGCAAGATTTGGAGGATTTTGCAAGCGTTTACGAAGTCATAGGTTGTTGTTCACAGTTTAGTTTCAGACCATTTTTACACAGCAGCAAATTGTTATGTCTGAAAAGTATTTTTAAGAGTGTTGTAGTCATTTGGATGATGTTTAAAAACTTATTTAATGGTTGAAGAAATTTTGTGATTAATCTGAAGTATATTCCATCTTGTGGGTGTTTCAATAGTTTAAGTTTCCACCACATTTTATTGCAAAATATCTCATTTGTTGTCATTGTCATTATGCCTCTATATTTCAACATCAAACTGCAAACACACCAAAAACAAAAAATAATTAGTGTGGATATTACATATTTAGTATTTATTTTATATGGTGAAGGCGATGCAAAGAAAAATTCTACAGCAAGACATCTTTCATCTGGTTTTCTTGATGAGATAGATTTCATTGTCAATATTGTTTCCAAAATAGATGTGTTCAAAGAAGATGGCATGGATTGACCCCTTGTATACAGTCAATATACGAAACATAATAGGAAGGATTCTTAAAATATATCAACTATTTTTTTTTGTATTTTAGAAATTAAAATGATGTTAAAACATGTATGCTTGATCTTTTTTTTTTTCTATGATCCTAGTGTAAAATACTTTTTGGTTAAAGATATAGAAAAATGTACATTAAGAGCCTATGAAAAATGAAAAAGACTAGCTAAAGTAGACACAAAACTTATATTTTCCTTGAATTTTCAATCCAAAGTTGGATATAACCTTGAGATTTTCTTCACACACTTAAAATGAACTTTGCACCTCTATTGTGTTTCTTCCGGATAACTCTATGTTTCTATTGAGTAACTAATTTGCATGCTACGATTATTAATAATAATATGCATAATCATCACAAAAGTTGAAACTAATGGTCCTTCCTTGAATCATATTTGCAGGTGTCCTATTATATGAAATGCTTTATGGATACACACCATTTAGAGGAAAGACTAGGCAGAAGACCTTTGCAAATATCCTTCACAAGGACCTAAAATTTCCGAAGAGTGCTCATGTGAGCTACACCCTATTCTCTAATGTATCTATTCAATGTTCCATTTTATTCATAAAAACAAGGAATTTTTTTTTCAAAAAAAGAAAATATCCTCTAGTTGCTTATGAGGATAAACTAAGTATATCAGGTTAATTTTTCTTTGTGTTTATTTTTAATGGATATGTGTGTTTGAAAGTGCTAACTTTTTACTCTTGGTATAAATTATTTTTTCTAACAATGTGGATGGATTCTTACAAATAGGTTATAATTTCTTGAAATAAGCATATTGTACTTGTTCTATTGCAGGTAAGCATGGCAGCAATGCAATTAATTCAAGGATTGTTGCATAGGGATCCAGAAAAGAGGTTGGGTTCATGTACAGGAGCAAATGAAATCAAGAAACATCCTTTTTTTCGAGGTGTCAATTGGGCTCTAGTTCGAAGCACGGTCTCTCTCTCTCTCTCTCTCTCTCTCTCTCTCTCTCGCTCTCTCTCGCTCAAACACTCACTCAATGCTCATTTTTGATGAAATAAATGAATGCTAGACAATACTCAAACTAAAAAGAATCCATGCAACTTCAACAAAATACATAACGATAAAGCCTCAACACATGATGGTCTTTAAAACATACAGCCAATCTTAGAATTATAAAAGGTTATCTATAATTATTCCTTTGTGACCATCTATAACTATTGACTTCAAGGCCATAGGCAATCTAGAATTATAAAAGGTTATCTATAATTATATTATTAAAATTACAAAAGTGGCATGGTACACTAAACAATAGATAGAATAAAATTTGCAAGATTATGCATGATAACAATAAGAAGAAGATGACACTAGATAATGTATTTAACAAGAGAAAGAAGAATTTATCAAGATTCAATAACTAGATTTTCTATTTCATCTCCAAAGGTCTACTTAGATGACCTTGTTTGTTTTTTTTCACATAAATAGATGGCATATTGTTTCCACTTTAAAGACAAAAATGATAAATTTGTTATGTACTTTGTTGTAAATTTGCAACAGGCTAAAATATAGGAATCTCTTGATAATGTATGGTTGCATTGCGGTTTCCTCCATGAAATGAATTGGAGGATTCAATATTTAAACTATTGCCTCTTGGTTTGTAATGTCCCCCTTTTTTAGCCTGATGTTGTTTGTGGATGGTTTAGCCTATTCCTGACCCTCGTAGGCTAATGTGCGTGGTTAGGGGGTCTTCTTCGGGCAGTTACCTAGTCAGTGGTTGGCTTCTTCTCCTGGATTCAGTGGTTATAAGGGGGGTTTCCTATGTTATGCCAAATGTTGGAAAACATAATGTGTTATCCGGATGTTGGAAAACATAATGTTTTGCCATCATATTTGCACTTAATGAATTATAAGTTGTATTCTAATATTATTATAAAGTGCAAATAAAAATAAAAAAACTATTAATGATTAAAAGGAAGCTTCTAGATGGCCGACCTCAAGAGGAGGGAAAAGTATAAAGAGAGGGGGGGCGTCCAAGCTTTTTTCCATCGAGGACATTTTGATATTTGCTTGATATGTTTCGTTGTGGAGAAGCCTTGGGTTTCTGCAGTTTGACATTGAGATCTTTGGGAACGATCACTCCCATTGATTTGCATAACTGAGGTAGTAAAATATCTACTGAAGGGTTGCAGCCATTCGGGTGAGAGATATCTCAGTCTTTCACATTGCTACAATTTTGTGGCCAAGGGCTAAATTGTGATAATTCGATTTTAGGAGATTGGAGATTTGGCATTGATAATTGCATTAATAAGAAGGATGATTTTTGGTGCTGCTGTTCATCATCTACAGTCAATTGCTGCAAGTTGGGGAACCCACGATTTTGCTTGTGGAGGTCTCATATTCCATTGATTTCTCATGGGTAATGGTTCAATCCAATGCTAAGAGCTAGGCGATCATTCTTGGCATTAAAGAGCATCAATAACAGTTGCAAATATTTATAGTTTGACTCAGCATCAAGAAACAGGGGCGGCCCTCTTCTAGGAGGACGATTTTGATCAAGGAAGGCACATAAAAATCTGATAAAATTCAGGAAGAATTCTTGGACAATTAGGAGACAAGGTGCTGCATCCTTGAGCCAAAAACATCAAGTGCAAGGAGAATCGAATCAGTTTATATTGGCAGCCTTCTCATATCAAGTTCTTCTTATTGTATTTTTATCCATATTTGCATATAGGCATAAATTGCTGATTCAATCAGCTCTTTGGCATTGTAATTACAGTCATGTTATAGTTTTGAGATTACATTTGTAACGCTGTTATATATACAGCAAGTTGGTATTCATGCGAATTGGTATTTTGTTAAAATTTCATTGTAGAACCAAGAGTCTTGGCTAATCATATCGGCATTGTACTTAAGATTGCAATCAATTAAGGAGTTATAAGGTGCATATCAAATTTTGATATAATGTAAATGTTTCTAAGTTTGCATGCCAAGTGATTGTGAAAATGCTTTTTGTCTGTAGGTATGCATTTTGCCTTAGGAACTCATATATTTGCATATGAAAAGAATAAAAACAAGTGCATTTCATTCTCAGCTTATTGTTAGATCTTTTGACATTCATTTCAAAGCATTTGCATCATTTCCACTTGATTTTAAGAGCATATACAACAAACTGAAATTCCTATCAGCAAGCTACAACTTCACATACAAAGTGTTTGACAATATTCCTTGAGCCTCTAATCAGCAAGTTAAGGTCAGAATTGTCGAGGGATATTACATGGTTGAAGAAAATAAAAGACACAAGAATGTTGCGGTGACATACGAAGGACACTAGGTAACTATTTTTCCTACACGAAGGATATATTGGATTATTGTGTTTCCTATTGCTAGAAAACTCCATATCCAATTTCCATGTACAAACATGTAGAAATATTCATTGTCTTGGGATAGCAATAATTTATGGTCAATATAAAAATATTTGTTTTGTATTAGTGACCCTCCTAGGCTCCTACCCAATGGCAGCTAATATTTTATAACCATCTTTAACCAAGTGCATATGCAAGACACCCTTTTGTTATAAAATGATTGAATCTGCTCAAACTGCAAAGGAAGATCATCACAAGAAAAACATGCTTCCCAAGTGGGAATGGCTTACATTGGTGTACCACCATGAGTGTATTTCTAGCTATGCTCCACGGAGTTTCGGGGACGAGGATGGCAGGGGACGGTGGGACGAGTTTTTGGTACGGGGGTACTTTTGGGCCATTTTTTGGGGGACAGCAAGGGACAGCTGAAAGAAAGGAAGATTTTAAAAACATAGAGAAATATCAAATGTTCATAGCATAACATTGATAAAGCATTCATCATAGACATTGTAGAAGATTAATACATAACATTAGACCTGAATTGAGATTTCACATGAGAATTGACAAACAAATTAAAGAAATTCAAATGCTTTCATTGTGAATGCACATACATATTATATAAGAATTATAAAAATAATGCCCAAAGGCTTCAAGTTTCAACTATAAAATGACAAAATCATAGAAAAAATATGACTCCAAGTTAAATGGGTCTTTTGTATAGATTTTGAGGACTTTGGAAGGACATTCAAATGGGTTTGAAGTTGTTGGCCCTACTACACTCCCACTTCCTGAAGAACCCCTAGTGGCTGCCATACTTCTATGTGTTCTACTTCTAGGTCTACTTCTTTCATGCATTTGAACCTCAACCTCCTCACTATCATTACTAGTAATCTCACTGCTGCTCATGATTTTTTTTGGTTAAGAATTGAAAAGAGAGCTGCAAGTTCAAATAAAGGAAAAAATAAACTCACAATGCCCTTCCTATGTGGTAAAAAAAATTGAAAAAAACTTGAAAAAATGGAAAACAAATATAAAATGAACTTACCTCTAATGAAGTAGATTTGATACCCTAGTATCCCCTTTCAACAACCATTCTCTCCTCTTTCACTTGCTGCTCTTCACCTCAAGTTTGCAAATGTCAAAATGAGATTTTATTTTTCATTTTGTTGTTTTGATAAGTCAAGTAGGTTTGGGTTTTGTTTAAATGAGTTGGGGGGTCCTTGTGGACTTGTCCATCCCCTTTTTTTTAATTAAAAAGGTGTGTTTTTTTACAAAAAAATAAAGTAAGATGTTGTTGGGCCATAGGGGACGGCTAGCAATCCCTAGGACAGTTAGGAGACTTCTAGAAGTCCCCTAACCGTCCCGAGGACTACTAGCCATCCTAGAAGTCCCCTAACCATCCCGAGGATTGCTAGCCATCCCCTACCTTTTTTGGGACGTTTCCTAAATTTTGCAAAGAAAGGGGATGGGTAGGGGATGTTTCCTAGCCATCCCCGCATCCCCATACCGTCCGCGATATGGGAATGAGGATAAAAAGCTAAGGGATGCGTCCCCGTGGAGCATAGATTTCTAGTACTATATAGTAAGATACTATTGTTGCTTTCAAAGTTTCAAACATTGAAGAAAACAAGGAACATTGCAGATGTTGCAGATATTGGTAATTGGAATTCGAAGGATATCATGATAGAAGTAATTAAAAAGGAATATTATGGAAAATGGTTGATTTTGGCAAAGAAATGAATGGTTTGTTGCATATATATGACATAGCAAGAAGACAAAGAAAAGTTTGAATGCAATATGAAAGCATTAAGGACATTACCAACACTTGACAAAATAATTGTTGAAAGATACAGCATCCACATCTACTATTTGACAAAACACCTAAAGAAAAAAATATGCATTCATGGATACCCTGCAAGAGAGCAAGAGCATTTATGGTATTCAGAAAAAAGTTGTAAGGATGTTCTCAAATGTAAGTAGAGTTTTTCTTTACTAGACTATGTCAACTAGCAAGTTTTATTTCTAGGAATTACCATTCACCTTCTCAATTGCAGTTGCTCGCAACATATAAGATCTCAATTTGTCGAATACTTTCGGTTACTTGTGTCATCTACTAGAAAGGAATGTCTTTAAGCTTACTCATCCATTAAGGTTGCTAATGTAAAATTTTGATTTGGTTGCTTCAATTTTAGTGAAAGTTTGACAAGAGTTGCTTTAAGTGAACTTGAGAACATTCCTTTCCATTCCATTTAATTTTTTTATATTTTCTACTTATGGAAAACTGAAAATAGACAATAGAGTTAAGAAACTAAACCCTACCCTAAAGCTGATCAGCAAAATTAAATGTCAGAGTTAATTATATCCATCATACAATGCAGATCTAGAAAACTAATAATGAAAAACAGATTTAGAAACCCATGAAACCATGTATGATAACAGATCTGATTTAGAACAGTGATTAATAGCAATAATTAATCAGCGAACACAACATTTATAACAACAAATAATGGATCTAAAACTGGATGCCCATATAACAATTTTTTTCATGCAAATTACAGCAAATTTACTTATAAATCTGTACAGACAAAAATGATGCGATAATGATGTTGTTGTACAACTGCATTAGATTAGGTGCAAGCTCAGAATTGTACTGTAGTATCCACAAAAAAGGGAAAACTTGTACAAAAATCTTCCCATAGATGGTGGCTAGGTTAAATATTGTATGGCAGCCTCATATACTGTGTGGTGGTGGCTGGAATGGGGATTAAAATACCTCCAACTTGCCAATGTATTTGTAGTTTCTTGTTTCGGATGTGGAAATATGGCACAACAATATATGAGCTTGAAACCTCAACCAATAATGCCGATTTGATAATGTAAAATAATTTTCTTGCAAATATGAATCAAAATAATCACAACAATAAGCCCAAATGCAATCCCTGAATAGAATTGCCACTAATTGGACAAGACGGTTTTCGTCATCAAATCCACAATTGAACCCAAGATGGGTTTCATCCTCCAGAATCACACACCAAGTGTTTCATCCTTGAATTTTCAAATTTAAAATTTGCTTTCAATACAATGACAAAAATGGATACCTTGTTTTGAGCACTTGCCTCTCCTTTATAGGTGCCCCCTTTTGGGCCCTTAATTAATTTGATAGTTTCCCTTTTCCCTCTAAATTTTTTAAAAAAATATTACATAGTCCCCGTATTGTGTAATATGCTAGACCAAATTTTAAAACAAAATTTTGCAACTTTCACAGAGTTTAATACACAGGCATTTTGTCAAACAGTTTGTAGGCTGCTAGTCTATTTAAGAATTTACAATTTGTTTGGAGGAGTGTGATACATAATCATCATAAAATGAACACAATTTCTAATATTGATAATACTTCATTTACATAACAATTATTACATAATGTAAACTACAAATAAATTTTATGTAACTCTGAATATTGTTGTTACATATAATTATTCTCAGAAATTTCATGCGACAGAAATGCCATTGACAGAAAATTAATTTTAAAATGCTAAGTGCTGATCTGGACCTTGGAATAGTCCACAAACCAATCAGCAACTTTCTTGAAATCTTCCTTGGAGCTTAATGACCTCTTTCTTACTTGTACGGCACCACATAGAACTTAGAAGTGTACAACAGCTATTAGAAAGGCTGCGGTTCCTTTAGGGAAGGCAGCGGTTGATGTTAGAGGGCCTTTTGGAGGCTGCACTAACTTTTCAAAGGCTTCAAAGCCTTTAATATTGCATTGCCCTTCTTATGATACCCACGACTCCTATTTGGAGTCTTTAATGATGAGCATTAAAGAGCAGATAAAAACATAACTAATAGAAAACAGACACAGACAAAAATAAGACACAACATGAATTACGTGGTTCACCATAAATGGCTACATCCACAAGAAAGCAGGGAAAACTTGTATTATTAGTTATATGATACATGGACTGTATTCTTGTATTTATACAAAGCTAAGCTTTTCGAATACGAAGAGATTGGAGATTATGAACGGTCATGTGACCGTTGGGCTTCACATCCCAACAATCTCCCCTGTGAAGTCCAATCGGCACAGCCATGCACTATGTCATTCCCTGCATTTCCATCTTCTCTTCACATCACAACCAGGCCCATTGAAGATTTTAACTTTTCCAAACTTTGCTCATGAACACTCTGGATTAGTCGTCTCCAAATCCGATCAGAAGCAAAAACATCTTTTCCTACAACTTTTCCGGGTGTAAACTCATAATCAGGAACACTCTTGATCAGTTCTTCTATTTTTGCTTCCTCTGTTTTGGCATAATCCTCTAGCTGTTCAGCATTCTGAATTAGGACAGTACCCATACCTGAACCAAACGCTGTAATCTTGACTCTCTCTTTATTCATCTCAACATCAATGATGACAACTCGTGTGAAGGATGGGCACTCACTATCAATAGTAATTTCATCGCCCTCAGTCTTAATCCCGCCATGACACTCATGTTCATGTGTCTATGCTGTACATGTTACTTCGAGTATAGAAGTCACATTCCATTTCAATAATTGATCTCCTAAGGCCTGAGAAGTGGCAAAAAAGTTTCCATCCAGTGCCAAAATCAGTAGTAGATTAACCACCTTTCCCTGAGGGCCTTCTATATTATAAGCATATGTGCCTTCACAGCCATTACGACCATCACCCCTCTTTCTTCTCACAGTCCTCTGCAAAGCTATCAGGCTTGAAAGCATAGAAAAACTATTTCCAACAAACACGTCAGTCCGAGGGAAAACTTCATAACTAATAGTAGACTGCATTAATAAGGATACTTAGCATAGTTACTGGAAACTCCAAGCTTCTTCTTCTCATACGGAACCAAATCATGGCTCCACCCCTCCAGCAAGGTCCCGTCTTCCAAAAGAGCATCCACCACGGCCAAATAAACAACAGACGGCTTCTCTAGCCTAGGAATCTTCGCAACAATCATACAGTCGGACTGTCTAGGGCTGGGCCTGAAAATGATGCCGGATCTTTCCAAGTCATACCGTGCAGCCCCCGTGTGCATCATCTCCACTATACAACACGCCAGGCCAAATGTCATGGGCCAAAGCGATCCCTTCCAGGCACCAATCTTCGATATTAAGTATTCTGCAGCTGCCAGCTTCTGAGTAAGCGCCAACAAAGAAGAAGAACCCTGCGAAGGCTTTATGGCCGGTTCCGTCAGCTACCATTGTGGCTCCTGCATGGATAAGTCTCCCCCTCTCTCTCTTTTCCTTCTTGTCCTTTTTCCTTCATAAATGCTACATTTGTGACACCTTTTTCTCCAATCCTCACCATCACTGGCATCAAACATCATCTTATTCACACCAAATAGAGATAAGCGGCCCCCTGCAAATTTATTTGCATGCGACGGTGGCCTTCTAGGGACTCGAATACAGTCTTCATACAAGGTATCCTTCTCGGCTAATACTTCCTTGCTCGCTGTAGCTTTATGCATATCAAACAGCTTTGAAACCAAATGCTCTACTTTCTCATCTTTCACCTTACGTTTCAAGAAACTCCTCTGCGTCTTTTCACCTTCTTCTTGTTGAGGTGGATTCCTAGAAATCTTGACACGCTCCACCGCCGCGTTCTTTTCTTCTAGCACTCTGGACCGCTGTGACACATCCAAAACATCAATAGTAACATGCTTAGAAATGTCACGTCCCTCAACATCATCAAAGCTAAGACTCGGCTTGAGTATCGAGTGAATCCTACTGCTAAACATGTTGGGAGCATCCAGACTGAATCCAACAATCTCAAACAACAACATAACCAAATCCTCAATGGACTTATCCCCTTTATCTGCTTCATTTCTCTTGCGAAGCTCCTCCGTTTTGGCATTCTCAAGATTGATCTCCATGGTCTTCTTACAAGACATGTAACCACCCATGCTGTTGTCTCTAAGTGCTAGGGCCTTCATGATACACTCCATGTTAGTAGTCCTCCCATATTCACCTGTAACCAGACAAGTAGGAGAGTCCACCACCGTGTCAGAAACTATGACCTTCTCAATCCGATCACCCAAAATCTCTTTCACAAATTTACACAGTGGCTCAAATTTAGCTTTCAAATCCTCCCTTTTTTCCTTCTCATCCTCAGACTTCTCCAGCTTTAACTGACAAGCAAGAGACTCGGTTTTCTCCCCCAATATCTCCTCAGCAGTTTCTTTAGCCACTTCAGCGTCTCTGGCTTCACCTGCATGCAACTTTGCTTCAATAAATGGCATATCTTCATCCGTTGGAATGGCTTCTACAACAGATTGTGCAACCAAGGGACTTTCATCTATTTCCATCAATGAAATTCCACATTCAACAGTAGCAACAGTTGTTTCTTCACAAGGCACTACTTGTGCTTTTAACTTCTTACATGTGGAATTGTGATCATAATTTCTCACCCTACGTTTCATGGAATTCCTCACTTCTTCTTGCTTCTCTGGAAGATCAAATGTGACCCTCTTCTTACCTTTCATTGATTTCAGCTTCGAAGATTGGTTCTTTTTGTGCGAATTCTCAAGACCTTCCTTGCCCATGTGACCAAGCCTCTTGAACCAGGGCTTCGTGTCACTATCCACCATTGCCATCGCAGCTCCCACCTCATTGTGACTCTCCAACACATATAAAGTGTTTAATTTGCTGCCTTCTGCAATCACTCAGGCTCCTTTTGTCACTTTCCATCTACTTAGTTCAAAAGTGACTCCACATCCTTGAGAACTCAATTGCCCAACTGAAATTGAATTATGTTTCAGTTGAGGGACATACCTGACATCCCTTAACAACCAACTTTTTCCATTTGTTAGTTTCAACAAAACATCTCCTATGCCAACAATATCAAGAGATTTATTATCTGCAAGAAGGACCTTACCAAAAACACCATTTTGAAAGGTTATGAAAAATTCCTTACAAGAAGTAACATGAAATGAAGCTCCCGTATCTAGCACCCAAGCATTTGTTTCAATTTCTTCTTCGGTTAACAAAAGTACACTATCTTCCATATCTGCTCCTTGGCTCTAACCAAGCTCTGATACCAATTGATGAGCATTAAAGAGCAGATAAAAACATAACTAATAGAAAACAGACACAGACAAAAATAAGACACAACATGAATTATGTGGTTCACCATAAATGCCTACATCCACGGGAAAGCAGGGAAAACTTGTATTATCAGTTATATGATACATGGACTGTATTCTTGTATTTATACAAAGCTAAGCTCTTCGAATACGAAGAGATTGGAGATTACGAACGGTCATGTGACCGTTGGGCTTCACATCCCAACATTTAACAAGTACGGTGCCTCCAATGTGTATGGTACAGTTGGGTGATGCTCAGCTGATATCAAAAAATTTGTATTTATTTTTTGTTACTTCACATGCACACACCAGCATTGATAAATTCTGTAATTTCCTTTTACACACACACTTGTATTTTCTAATATTTTCTTTGCACACACCACTAAAACAAATTAAAATCTCAATTAATTTGTACCTGGTATTCTGATGGCAGAAACTGTAAATAAAAATCTCCATTTAGGCACAATTGTGAATCCACCATCAATTTGACTAGAAGAAAATCTTTCATTCCTGAAGCCAAATATGTAATGTCCCCTTTTCTTAGGCAATGATTAGTTGTAGAGATTAGTCCATCACTTGGTCCCCATGGACTAACAGGCCCGTTGAGGGCGTTTGTGGACTTGTTCAATCAACCTTTTGAATTCTATTGGTTTGTCCCAACTTAGTGTTTACCAGGGATTTCGTTGTGTACCTTCCAAAGCCTATTTTGGTCCGATGTATTAAGTTTGAATACTATCAATAATAAAGTTAAATTAAAATATTTAACTTTATGTGTTATTAATATATTTTAAAGGATTTTATGAAAAGAGGATATAAGTGATATTTAAAAAGAATATTTTATATTATAAAGTTGAGCACCCAATTTAAAGAGGATAAAAGACAGGAATTCAAAGCAAAAGCCAACTTGGGCGTGGGAGTTTGGGAAAATATAAAAGCCCTTTGAGAGCTCATTTGCACATCATCTTGGAGAAGAAAATTGATAAGGGTTTTGCAAGTAGACTGGAGAGTCTGAAAATCTCAGCTTCATTGAGGACGAAAACCCTCATGAGGAACAACATGCTATAGGTGTGAAAGATCTCCCAAGGCTGCTCACAGATAACTCCATTTCAGGGGGGTTGTGCTTGTGCTTCAAAGTATGTTTGGAATTTGTGGGAAAGTTTTGGGGTTTTTTTGGTGATCATATTCTAATAGATGGGTTTACAAGTTGAAAGAAGAGGATGGTGGAAAGAATCGGTACAGGGCCAGATTAGCAGTCAAAGGATATGAACAAGAAAAGGGCATTGATTTCAATGAAATATTTTCACCTGTCGTGAAAATGACTACCATCCGAGCAATTTTGGGTTTAGTAGCTATCTGTGATCTTGAGTTGGAACAACTTGGTGTCAAAACTACGTTTCTTCATGGAGATTTAGATGAATTGTATATGCAGCTACCTGAAGGTTTTGAAAAGAAAGAGTATGAAAATTTAGTCTGCAAATTGAAGAGAAGTTTGTATGGGCTGAAGTAAGCCCCACGACAATGGTACCTCAAGTTTGACTCCTTTATGGCTGAACAAAGCTTCACTAGGTGTGAGTCTGATCTGTATGTTTACTACAAAGTTTTAGACAATGGTGAGTCTGTATTGTTGCTGTTACATGTTGATGACATGTTGGTGACTAGCACTAGTATGAGTGTTGTTACAAATCTGAAACAAAAATTGGCCAACAAATTTTCTATGAAGGATTTGGGATCTGCGAAGAAAATCCTTGGCATGACAATAATTAGGGATAGGCAGAAAAAAGAAATCAAATTGTCACAAGAGAAGTTTATTGATAAGGTCTTGGACAAATTTAATATGAGAGGTACTAAGACTGTAAGCACACCCCTTGCTAATCACTTTTGATTGTCATCCAAAATGTGTCCCAAGGCATAAGAAGAAAAAGCCTATATGAAACGTGTGCCTTATTCCTTTGCAGTTGGGAGCTTTATGTATGTGATGGTTTGTACCTGTCCGGACATTGCTCATGCAGTGGGAGTAGTTAGCAGGTACATGAGTAATCTAGGTAAGACTCATTGGCAAGCAGTTTAGTGGGTTATGAGATATCTTAAAGGCACTTCACATTATGTTTTGAGGTTTAATGGTAAGGATGCTCAGTTGCAAGGATATGTTGATTCTGACATGGCTGGTGACTTGGACAAAAGGCATTCTACCACGGGATATGTGTTTACTTTTGCAGGGGAAGCGATCAGTTGGGTTTCCAAATTACAACAAGTAGTTGCTATCTCCACTACCGAAGCAGAATACATTGCAATGACTAAAGGAGCTAAAGAGATGTTATGGTTGCAACGATTATTAGGAGAGTTGGGTTCAAAACAAGTTTTCACTTTGTTTAGTGATAGGAACAGTGCTATTCATTTGGCAAAGAATTCAGCCTTTCAAAACCGCACTAAGCATATTGAGCTTCAGTATCATTTCATTCAGAGTGCCATTGAAGATGGAAAACTCAAGTTGGAGAAGATTCATACTGATTGTTAGCTTGCAGATGTTTTCACAAAATCTATGTCAAAAGAGAAGCTTGAACTCAGCAAAGCTTCTCTTGGTCTTGTAATCAAGTAACATTGAGCTTCAAAGAAAGTAGGGACAGCAGTATGGTTTGGACTTCAAGTGGGAGATTGTTGGAAGTGAAGTCCAACCATCACTACCTTTTTGTTTTCCTCTTCCCATGTGTAATGTCCCCTTCTCAATTGTGATTGATTCAGTTGACCGTTGGCCTATTCCGGAGACCCGTAGGCTACTCGGAGGGTGAAATTAGGGTTTCCTACTTTTGAGGAGGTGGTTGTTGGGAGTTTGGAAATTGGAAATTGGATTGCGGATTCTTTCTGGGTTTTCAGAGAGCTTCGCAGTGGTATAGTCTATTTGGTGTTCCGAGCAACTTCATGAATTTACTATTTTTAGTAAATTCTATTTCTGGCAGTGACCTTGTGAATTCCAGTGCTGTTGGCTCTCGTCTTCAACCAGTTCAGTTGGTAATTGGATTTTTGGCCCTTGGATGCTTTTTCTGGAGAGATAAGTTATTTTCATGTTATAATGTTATATTTTAATATTATAACCCCCTTGGCCTAGCATTGTAACTTCATGTTGTTTTAAAAAGGGGACTTTATGGGTAAATGCTTCATGAGGAGATAACTTATATTTTTTAAGGCCAAATTAAGGGTTGGAGAAGTGGGACGCCTACTTGAGGGAAGAGTTTAATTTTTATAAAGTGAAATTTTGCCTTGAGAAATGGACGCCACCCTTGGAGGGAATTAAGTTGAATTCAAATTTGAAATTAGGGCGCCCTTCTTGAAGCTTCTAGAAGATTCTCTTCAAGTCTATAAATGTTGGCTTCTTCTCTTCATTTGGACATCTCATATTTTCAGTAAAGTTATGTTGCCGAAATGGTGACAGATTGCTTCGAGGAAAGCACACCTCCTAGCTTGGCTCATCTTCTTGCTTGAAAGATAGCAACTAGTTGAGAGATAGATTGTAGTGAGTTTGTTTTCAGCATTGCATTTGAGTTCCTAGCATATTAGTTCAGTTTCCATGCATTTTAGACATATTTTGGAGTTGCTGAATAGCATAGCTGATTGTAAGAATTGCTCATATCTCTTGAAATAAAAATACTATCATTCTGGGTAGTTTTCCATTGTGATTTCCAGCTTGGGGCGACCCTTCTTGGGAGTTTCCAGAATTTTAAGTGATGTCTAGAATTTTATATCAAAAATTTGCCCCTCTCCTTGGCCGTACCATTCTGGACTGTCTTGGGAAGTGTGTATAAAAATAATATTGCATTTTTTTAGTCATTTCTCAGTCTATATTTCATTGTCATCACCCTAGCTTTCGTTTGCATCAAGTCTCATGTCATTCTGGCAAGTATTGAGTGAGTTGTGAGTATTTTGGTGAGTTCTGGAGTTGCTGATTACTTCATTTCAGTCGCTGGTCTGTCATATCAGTCCTATATAAATGCAAATTTGTGAGGAGTCTGAGTTTAGAGAGGTTTGTTAAGCATTGAGGAAGTCTTATATATTATTGCAGCATTGAAGAACTTGAATTACTGGGCTTTGGCAAGCATTCTAACATATTGTAAGTTGATTAGTAGTACTATCAGCAATTCTCCTCTCTATCTTTCATTTACTTTATTGTACTTCCCGTTGCATAAGTGGAAGAGGCTGGCTTGCCACCTATTTACTTTCAGTTGGTAGTTGTAGGGACCCTCTGACCATATGCTCGCCATCACTCGGCACCATCATTGGTTAGAGTTACTTCAGCTCATCTTGCATTAGATCCTCTAACCATATGCTCACACCTTGCCCACATCGGGATCCTGGTGTACATCCTGGTTAGAGTTGCTTTCCGCATCGTTTTGGTTTAGAGCTAACCTTAACAAGTGCGTGTTGTTTGTAATTGAAATTGGAAAAAACAAAAAAAAAATTGGTTCGGTTCATTACACCATGACTCTTCACTTGCCAGAAGAGTTGTAGATAATTCCCTTTGTTTTTCTTTTTGGGTTGTTGCAAAAACATTAATAACGAAGTTGTTGTTAATCAATAAAACCGAGTGACTTGCTTTCTTTGGTGGATGTAGCCATTTTAATGGTGAACCACGTTAAATAACTGTCAATTATTTGTCTTTATTTTTGCAATTGTTATTGCTGTTTTGTTTTATGTTTTTCTGCTATTATTGTTGCACGGTTAACTCAACACTTTATTCCCATCGAGTAATAGAAATAAATGATATAGTTCCTAAATGGCAAAATTAATCATGCTCAATGTTATTTTGAGCATTTCATTTAGGTTTTAAATTTCACTTAGAACTTAGAAGTCATTAATGCCAGATTGGTATTTTGTCGCATTTTCTTTTATTCTTTGTAAGTCTAACATCAGTAGACATGTTTGATCCTCTCATGAAATTTTATGGAGGCTTTTTAAAATAATTTTTGAATGATTAATTATCCATTAATATTGTTTTTCATTATTAGTAGTTTTGCACATGATCATGGTCTTTTAATGCTTTATCTTTCAAGTCATTATTTCAACTAGGGGAGAGGACCTAGTAATTGAGCACTCTAACTTCGCACCTCTCAAATTCTACGTGAATTTCAAATCACTCTCAATTTTTTACAGCAGTTTACTTGGCAAGTCCCTTGCATATAACGAAGGTTTTAGGGTCACATCATCAAATAGGATGCCACATCAACATGTTTTTTGTTGAGGTGTCCAAAGAGGGTCCAAAAAAAGTTAGACCAGTAGTTGTGTACTAAGTGATGTTTTATTCGTGCGCTGATGTGACATCATATGATTTGTTGCTTTTTAGATCTAAAGAATACATTTGTAAGGAAGCTAAGGTAGCGAAACAACTTCCTACACTAATCTTGAGAGGAGAATAATGCAAAACTTTACAGATCTTTACAATAGTTTAAGAGACTTAAACAGAAATAAACATAAATATCATGCATACCACAACATAGTGATTTACGTGGGGAAAACCCTTTCAGAAGAAAAACTCCACACTCCAAAATCCCCCCAATATATCATTCAGAAATCACAAATATTAGAATATACTTGCAGAGCAAGTTTCTCACTGAAGTATCACCAACCAGAGATCCAGAGGCAACACAACCACTATCAGACTCTCAGAATACATCACAATATCCAACCGTCATACAATTCCCTCATAAAATAGGGTTTCCTTCTAGGGAAAGTCAAGCCAACTAAATATCGATCATCAGATTTGAGACCTAACGATGAACGGTCAAAATTTACAATAATAAAATATACATAAAATTTGGCCTTCGGGGGCACTGCCCCCAAACTCCCGTTGGGGGGATGATCCCCCCTGTCCCCTTGTAAAGGGGGTACCCCCCCATGCTTACATATCAACAATACTTTATGTAATTGCAAAGTTGAGACACCTTTTTCCCAACAACATTTCATTCAATTATGATTACTTATGATCAACACTAACAACTTCAAAGTCACAACTAGTAGTATTGAATTATTAAAAATATTGAACACATTAAATCAATAAATGCTATCACGATTCACAACTATTGGAACATGTTCAACTACTAGTACTTTCCCCGAATTAATGATAAAATTACTTTCAGTTGTTTAATTGCTTTAATGTTTGATTTCAAAATCTAGTATTACCTCTTAAAAATCTGAAGAATGCAATTTATTTCCTAATTAGATCATACATGTTAAATTTTGGCAATGAGCATAAAATTTTCATTCAGATGAGAACTGACAAATCTTCATGGCATTCAGAAAACCCCCAAACTTGATGTGCCTGTACATACAGTAGGAGAAAATGTTGATAAAACCAAAGCAATGTCTTCAGACTGGAACGAACAGGAGGCAATCCTTGCCATGCATTCAAGCGTCTTCTAAATGGTTCTCTCTCTTTCTATCTCAGAACAATTTTCTCTTTGCAATGATTTATCTTTAATGGAAAAGAAAAACAATTAATTGGTTCCAATGATTCAACCCAGAACATCAATATTAATAAAAATTTACAAACAGTTATCCAAAAAAATAGTTCAAAATGTTTTCTTGCAGAATTATCAAGTTTTAATTGCAAGCAATTACTAAGCATTGATCTTTGGGTGGAACAGCTTGCAGATATGGTGTATGCATCCTAATTGCATCGCACAAGTGCCTGCTAAATGGATATAGTCATTCTTACATGCAATTTGGAATGGTTTCCAAATAACATTTGTGGGGCCAAGATAATTACTTGTTCTGTAATTTGATGCATAAAATATATTCAGCTACTTTTGTTTAATCTCTGAATGAAGATATTAACACATTCATTAATTCCAATTCAAAGCTACCGAACTTGACATAGTCCAAACCAATGAGGCCTACATATAGGCACAATTCACATTGTGAATATAATAAAAATCTGATTGACTTCCATTGTAATCAGTTGTCACTTTGTGTTGATATTTATTGATTTCTGAGAATCGGTTTGAGATCTGCATTGAAAAACATGAGAGAGGTAGTAATATATATAATTTTCTGTCTTTAAAAGCACTAAATTTAGTTTATAGCCGTCTAGAATTTTAGTAATTTGCATAGAGTAACGTGCATGTATCTTCAGAAATATGATTCGTATGCTATGTCATGTTTATCTATCTTCTACTTAGCTTAACCAACTTCGATTTGTTTATTTTTTACTACAATACTGGAATTCTTCAAAACCTCTCCCATATCTAGAGTTCAATTCAGATTATGATCCTGAATCTGTTTCTCTTTGGAAATGTTCTCGATTCTTCAGGATCAACGAGTCCTTCCCCGAATTGTAACCTAACGCTGATAATATTTTCCAAATATTTCAAAATATAGTTATTTTCAAGATCAACTGAAACTGATAAAACTTTTAAAAATGAAAAAAAACAACCTTAACTAACCCAACCTATTTCTAGCTTCTCCCTGCAAACATAACACTACAAATTTTTTAACCTCTATTAAACTTTGTTTGTCTTAATGTAATATCAAATTGAACCTATATTATGGTTGGTGCTTTATGATTTTGTATTTTCTTAATCTTTAATATTTTATATACAAACTATACCAAAAAATTAGCATTTCCCATGCTCATCCTAAAAAATGGGATTATTTTAATGTCCATGTCTATACAACGTAATTAATAATGAAAGGAATGTTTAAAGTATGCCTCAACTGGTACACGGTGTTCTGGTCGGTTGTTTGCTAGGAGGGACTCCGTTAACAATAGCGTCCACTCAAATTCGACGTTAATAAAGCAATCTGAGCTTGAGAGAGGACAAGTAAGCTAATAATACTTGGAGCAAAGGGGCTCCAAACCCGGAACAAAAAGGATGTTATTTACCATGCTAGGGAGATTTCCATTTACTTAGAAATTGCAAAGACATTTCAAAAGAAACCGAAAACATCATGTGAGTGTACATTAAATAAAGAAAAACCCTCTTATATGAAATTATTTATTGAAACTCCCCTTAAACTAGGTAATCAACATAATAAGATATTATTTTACTAGGAATCCAAATGATACTAGGAAATGGAGACATTGATGTGTTTCTCTACAAAGAAAGGGAAGTATGGAGATTAAGATGTGTCATATTTCAGAAGATGAGTTAGGAAAACCTTAACGAGGGGTGCAAACCCTAGTTGGTAGGAGTAGTTATCTTCCACTAGAGTATATTACTCATAAATAGACAATTACAAAGATAATACATTCTTTTGTCAAGCTTATGGCTATTTCAACCTCTCAATCTAGAAGATACAACATACAATTGCCTTCATTTGCGCTCAATTTGAAAAGCTATTACATACAAGTATCCTCCTCTATTACTTGATTTGGACCCCCAATGGTCTTTTATAAATTCCTTAAAGACACCCTCTCCATTTGCCAAGCTTTCCTCAAGATTTGAAGAGACGTGAATGTTTGTTGTAGTGCCTTAAGCTTTTTCCCAAGACATTAGTGATAAAAAATAGATGAACAATTTGTTTGTGATGTAAATGCAACATCAACATGCCACATTTCACACTTATGTAGTCAAGATGTCATAATAAGACACAACACTCAAGGTATACAACACCAATACACCAAGCACAAGGACACACATAGTAGTGGTAAAAAATAGATGAACCAATTTTTCATGATATAAATGCAACATCAACATGCCACATTTAACATCTATGCACTCGAGATGTCATGATAGGACACAACAACACTCAAGGTATGCAATACCAATGCACCAAGCATTGCAAGACAAGTGGAAACCTTAACCATGTTGTGTGACAAAAAGTCACCACAACCATCATATGAGAGGATATAGTTTCCTCTATGATGGAGATTAAACACTAGTCCACAATCTTGTTCTCTTGCAATCACAAGTATTACAATAAGAGTGACATACCACTTCATTACGCAATCCAAGATGACACAAACACCATCCAATCACTGGGATTACCTACTCAAGAGGTAGGTCAATTGGGATATATAAGGCCTCAACCAATGTTTCCAAAATGAGACAATGGGTAGGAAAGGTAGGCATAAGAGAATAATTTTCATTAAGGAAAGTTAACATGATATAATACCAAATGGAATAATATCAATAAACTAAATCAACTAAAAATATTCCTAAAACCACATGATCTAGATATCACAAATGCAAAAATCAATAACCATCACAATCATAATGTTGAACTAGATAACATAGTAAAATCACATATAACAAATAGTAATTGATCCAATATCTTGGCATTTGCATACTTCAATTGTTGATCCTAGAAATTCAACGTCTACTCTCTAATCCAAACAACTTGTTGCTATGTATCCTAAGAATATGAGGTCTAAGGGCAACTCGTTCCTAAATCCTATCCCAACTCAACAAAATCCAACAAGAACAACCATAAAAGCCCTAATACAAATCTATGCCAAGAGAAATATGACACCCATTATTATATGCAAACTCTATAAGGTACAAATAGTCCTGCATCTTGAACTACTAATCCATAACATACATACAAAGCATATCCTCCAACACTTAGTTTGGCCTCTCAATCTAACCATCTATCTTTGGATGATAGGATAAACTAAGGATAAGCTAAGCACCCAACATGTTTCAATGATATCCAAAATATAGAAGTGAACATAGGATCATGACTTGTATAAGCCTACAAGATGTGCCATGTAAGTGAACAACATCTTGCATGAAGATTTGTTCCACGTACTCAAAATTATAAGATATTCTCATGGGTGAGAAAAGAGTAGCCTTCGTCAACTTGTCCACTATCACCTTGATAGGATCATGATGGAAAGAAAAAGAGATAAACCCATAGTGAAAACCATGGGAATTTCGTCTCATTTCCACTTAGGAATATTGTGTAGTTGCAAAAGACCTATGGGATGTTGGTGCTCTACTATTACCCTCTAGAACTCAAGCCATCTAGTCACAAAATCAGTGATATCACACATCTCTACCCACTGGTACAATTGTTGAAGGTGTTACATCCCAATTGTGAAGTTACTATTTACTATTACTGCATAAGGTAAATATGAATGTAATGTGAATTTTGAAGATGAATAAAGTGTGCTCGTACCATGTTATCGATGTGAATGTTATCTCATTTGAAGTTATCTCGGTTGATGTTATTTCATGGGGAAATACTGCATATATGTGAATAGATGGTTATTGAATTATTATTATTCTAACTTTGGAAATGTTTATGTATACTGCATATGTTATGAACAATTGACTGCCGTGTGCATGTGTTAGTGGATGCAGGTATATGTTCATTCCTCCAGGTGGAGGGGAAGTATCACTCAGGAGAAGATCTTGGTTGGGTAACTGGTAAAAGTAAACTATCTAAGCATATACAGACCACATTAGAATAATTGAGTTGAGTTAGTTTGTGGGTAATAGGTAATTCATCCCTAGTTTGGAATATCTACATTAGTAAAGGTCTTGTTTACTATCAAGTGCATTATTGGGTGATGTTTATCTGTTTGAGATGTGAATCCTTCTTTATGACATTGTATTGATTGTGCTTGGGTTGAGTCTTTGGGCTTTTTGAATGGTTGCCTTTACGTCATTTCATATGAACGTAAAACGTAGCATGTATATGGGCATATATATAAATACATATACATAAACTCGTGTATGAGAGCATTAGAAAATGCACATGTATGTGAGTAGGAATACTCATAGAGGTACATACACGAGGAAACGACTATATGTATATATGTGTGTGTGTGTGTGAATATAGTCACAAGGTCATAATCATTCGATATTGAATGGATTACTTGACTATCATATTACCATATAATGAATATGCTTGTATATATACACAAACACACTTGCAAGCGTTAATGCTTATCGGAGAAGTGTACATATATAAGTATATGTGTATGAATATATACACATATTATCATTTGCGAAATATGATAATAAGAGCTATACATCCAATGGAACGGGTATATGAGAATATATATATAGAGAGAGTATATAATGTCTAGATACGTGCATATTACTTGATGTAGACAAGAGGATATAAGCATTCGAAGTATCGAATATATTTATCCAAAGGATTGAAATATATATAAATATATAAGTATATCGGATATACTATATATATATATATATGTATGTATATATATATATATTATATTTTATTGTAAGGAAAATAGTGCTATATATATTTATAAATATATGCTACACATGAAGATAAGGTGAAACATATTATGCTTGCCATCAGATGGATTATAGAGGTCGAATGAAACCTTAAAACATATATCCCTGCCTATATGAGTCTTAGCACATAGTCAACCGAACTATGGAGGTATTATAAATGGATTATAAATGGATGTAGAAAAGAGTTTAGCACTTAGCTTAAAAACCAACGCATCAAGTCATACAATACTTACTCAAAATGTAGGTAGATCACTGCATAAAAGGACATTATTTACTTGGAATTTGACTATCTCTTATTCAATAGAAATCGATTTATAAAGGCTATCTTTAGACGTTAGTAATCATAGCAATAAAGGCCAATAATAGTCATCAATGACTATTAGAATGGAAATCGGTTTGGAAATGCTTGCAATTGTGAAGTAAAGCTGAATTCTACTCACCATGTCACGTATGTGAAAACAAATGAATGTGTTTTAACTTCTAGCCTAGACTTGGTCGACGTTGTGATAAAAAGCAACGTTCACTTTATCCAATGTCTTTAAATGATTAAATCGACTCATTCCTTGAATTCAGGTAATGAGTGCAATGTGTTATAGATTTAATATTGACTGATTCTCTTCATGAGGAAACCATGCCAACTTGATAGAGGATTAGAGAGGCTTCGGTGCCACCTCTTGAAATGATTTTCTATAGATGTCTTTGTTGGAGTATAATTCGAATTCACCATGTTCATTTTGAATTAGTCTTTGGATTGTTGGAAAATATGCAATTCGATCTGTAGGAGGTTTTGTTGAGTTTGAGCTTATTTAATCACAACCTTATTTCTGAATTGCTTTGCATTAGCTTGTTGTCATTATTCATGCCTAAATTGTAGGCTTTGTGATTTCTTGGTTGTTCTATAAATAGCTAAACCATTTCACTTGAGAGGGACGCATTCTTTCCCAAGAGATTATACATCTTTTGCAGTTCATTGTTTCTAAGTTATTACCATCCATACATGTCTTATTTTATGAGTGAGATATAGAGTGTTCAATTGTAAGAGGTAACATTGTTGTTTGAGAGAAGTGAGCTATCAACAAGTGAGGTAGAGTTGTTTGTGAGAAGTTGATTTCAAGCTAAATACTATTGGAGAGGGATGCACTGTTGTCATTATTTTGGATAAGCAATAACGGGCATGAGGATCTCTTCTCCTTGTTATTTACTTAGAAATTTATTTTCAGTATGTGCAATAGAAGTATTTGAGAATGTCTTTGAAAAGGAAATTGAATCTTTTATGCTATGTTTATGTTGTGCTTGTAAGTACTACATAATAGGAGATTGATGTATATCATAGTTATTATATACTAGGCTTGATTGAATGCAAGAGTCACCTGAGGTACACTTAGCTAAAGTTATTAATTTAACTAGGAAAGCTTGCGTTACTCCTAGGATAGTTAATACGGTATAGGAGGGAGCTTGTGTACTTACTTGTTAAGTAGATTCATTTCCAGTAGATTAAAATAGTGGTAGGTTAGTCTAGGATGATAGAATATCCATTGAAGGACAGTACCTATGCATAGTTTAAGATAGCCCCAAGTCAAATCAGCTCTGAGTAGTGTATGTGATAGATGACTCTCAATAGGAATATTGAATGTAAACTTTGATCAAAGTAATGTGTATGTACAAGACTCCACTATAGATTGTGTGACTACCGAAACTACACTGTCAGTTCATCGTGATCCAGTATTACATGCTAGTTCGAGATTGTGGGATTACAAGTTCTAGTTATGTGGGACACAATACTATGCTCAGTTGGTTGTCATTATTGGTTACTCTACCAATCTCTTTGTCGAAGGGAAGGTTCATCTATCGAATGATAGATGTGTGGGGGACTACATTATGAGTCCATGGTTGGCAAAAAAGTTTATGAGTGATGCTTCTCCTCCACAACAAGCGATAGAAAAACCAAGATTTGAAAGGAAGGATCCTGGACCGTCTTACAACTATTTGTTCTAAACTCATTGGAGCTATGTATGTAAATGTATGTATTCTTGTATTGTTGTAACTTGTGAAGTTATTGTAATGAAATGGAATCTTTATTGTAACATGATATGGCATCTTGTTCGTATAATTTTAATAAAGAAAGAAATTTTTTATTACAATGGCTTGTTACTTAATTTATTTACTTGTAAGGTGTAAATTTAGAAAAAAAAAATGGCATTGAAGGGTTGGCACGTTACATGTGGTATCAGAGCCAGGTTCTGCACTGAAACCTATGAGCTCATTATGCAACAATGTGTGAACCTTATCAAAAGATACTGGTTGAAAAGTTCTTGAGCCACAACGGCAAGAGAAAAGAACATAGGTAAGTAAAAAGGAGGATGAGAATTTTTGGAAATTTGAGTAAATTGGGACTACTTAAGAATCTTCCCTGGAGTAGGAACTCCTAAACCAACAACTTATGATATTACCTAGGATTGTGGAAGATTATGCAATTAGGTTATGTAGGAAGAATAACCAACATATACCTTTATCCTATGAAATAGTTATATGACTCTAAGGAAATGAGAAGAAAAGAGATAACACTTGATAGTAGCAACCAATAGTTGTAAAGAGTCAAGAATTCTTGGATTTAGTGAAAACACTACGAATCTATGTGTATGCAATGTCAGCATAAATTAGATTGAAGTAGAGATTCAATGAAGGAGGTATCCATAAGGTTGGAGAACTCTTGACATAAATCTTATTCTTGTGTAAAGATAGGATCTTGCAAGAAAAAAAATTAGTACCTAAGAAAAGAGAAAAGACCGGAATGGTCAGAATAAAGTAATCAATAAAGTGGACATGATTCCACCAACCAAAATCAATGAGATTATTGGATTTTTTATTAAAATGAGAAAAAGAGACCAAACAACTTTGGTATCTCTAAAGATTATGAGAGAATAAGATTCCAAGAATTGGGATAAAGTCACTTGGAAAGGTGATTGTGAGAAAGAAGCCTGAAAAAGGTAAATCGTATTGATCTAACAAAGGTTTGGAAAGTACATAGATGGGTTGGAGTATAAGTAGAACTCACCAACATGCCAATAAAAACCAACATACATTAGAGGTTCCAAAAGGAAATGGAATACAATAAGACACTATGTCAAATCAATAGAATTTGTAAGGAAAACAACATTCTAAGCTGAAAAGTATATCAACAAAAGAGACTTGTGAGTATGGATATTCCTCCACCAAAAAGGATATTGGAAAGAGAATTGGGATATGAGTATGCCCCTTAAAATTTTAATTTTTTGATTATTCATAAGATCTCTTATTGGACAATCCAAAATATTGAATCTACGGTATTAGAAAACAATGATAAATCTAACTTTTGGGAATAAGTATATTCAAAGTATGGAATTAAAGCAAGAAAAGGCGATAGAAATTCAACAATAAGAAATGAAAAATCTTTTCAAAGAAGCAAGTGTTGCTAAGATTTTAATTTTAATAGATCGAATGTTGTTGAAACACTAAGGGGGGAAGAGAGAGAGTGGTATGACTCGATTAAGTACCCCACCCAACGAAAAATGTGGATATGTTTTCAATTTGGAAGAACTAATGACTTCTTCGCAAGTCATGATATCAATTAAGTCATAAATTTTATGACCACAAGGAAAAAGGTATTAGGATTTTTGGAGAAAGATAAATGCAAAGGTCAAGGATTATGACCTATTATCAACCCATACCTTATATTTATCCGATTGGAAGGTTAAATGATATTTTTATTGATGCCTTAAGAAAAGGATATGCGGATAATTTGAAGATGATAGTTAAGATCATTGCCTATGGGATTGGCAAGGGAAGATCTAGGTTACTCATGAATTGGAAGAAAGTGTCTCTACACTCCTATATACCTTATATGGGGGAATTTAGATAACAGTGTTATTTCTATACATAGGTAGTAATACTCCATATTATGAAATATATCCATGTCGTGAAGCAACTTGACTCTGTAGCTTACTATGCTAAGAAACCATAGGGATAGAGTGAAAGCTAAGGTAGGATGTGACATTATGTGAACCACATCAAAAGAAAAAATCTCTTTATGAGAATGATTATTTGATCATACTTTATACTTGAATAAAACCCTAGGTTTAGAATAACCTAATTGGGATGAGAAGTTCATTTGGTTAAAGAGAGACCTTAGGTTAAGATTTAACCTATTGAATTGGGTTATGTAATAGACAACTCATTAACACCTTTAAGTTGGGAATAACTTACTGGTTGAGTTGTACATTTGGTCTTGATTGGAACATATAGGGGTAGAGAAACCTATAACATCAGACTAGTCATTGATTGAGGGCACTATCCTAAGAATTGGAAGGGAATATTGAGATCGAGATTCGCCCATGTGGATGTCAAAATCACTTGAGCTTATGAGATTTTATATGATTGGAAACTTAGGTGGGATACCTAGTGAGTTAAAGTAGCTACTTGGTTAAATACTTTACACTCTTGAAAGGAAGTCATATTGTGACTAGACTCTATTTGATTGGCTCTTATATTAAAAGGAATACACTCTCAAAGGGAAGAATCTATTGTTATCTCAATACATCATAGAATTATCATTTAGTATGAAATGGAAATTTTACTGAGTAGAACACCAGGGTTACTTGTGCTCAACTAGGATATACCGAAGTTGGAACTCTCCTATATGATTAAGAGAATTCATGGAGCTAAAAAGAAACATTCATGCTTGGTAATTAGATATGCAACTAAATTTGATATCTTCTAGGGACCAACATGATTGAACGAGGACTAAAACTCAAAATTAGTACCAATTTTTATCTAGAAAATTAGATTGAGTTAAAAGATGGATTACTGTTGGCAACACAAGGGCAGCCAACTGAGAGGGGGGGGAGTGAATCAGTTGTCACTGAATTTCAAACTTATTAAACTTATTAATCCTTATTCTCAGATCTGATCAATATCAATGCAAGCATGAATCAACAACACATCAAAAACACACATAACACTAAGATTTTTTATGTGGAAACCATGTTAGGGGAAAAACCACAGTGGAGGTCAATCCACAAGATTATACCCTATTAAAATTATAAGAAGAATAAATGGGGAATGCACATGCATTTAGGAACACTTCCTAGAGCTCACTGCTCAATTACAAAGGAAGACACACTATCTTACAGAAAGATTCAGATTAGAACCATCCAGATTTGAACTGAGAAAATAGCATCTACTAATGCCTGATTACAGTTCCAGTTAAGCACATGAACACTTCTTCACTCTTCTTCACTTTCCTTCACACTCTACTCTGCCTTTGAATGATTTGAACAATATTCGCACACACACACATAAGCACACCCTTGCACTCTTCAATTCAAATAAACAATCGCTCTTATATATCCGCAACATGAAATTGCATTCACTACACGTTGGCCACAAAGAAATAATAAAATGAATACAAACTGTCGGCCCAAAACAATAGATAATTTTCAATGCAAATCAACCAAGGTTAGCCACAACATAGTGAAGACCCAAATCAACATTTCCAACACAAAAAAACTTCAATTAATTTCTCCTCGAAGATCCACAACATGCTTCAACACCCTATCGACCAAGAACAAGAAAAACATGAACACACAAGAGAAAATTAGCATCCACGAGCGCAACGATCAATGCGGATGTGCAACAAAGATAGAGCACAATCTAGAAACATCCACAAACATTACGAAACATCAGAGAAGCATCCACAACAACTGAACTAACTAGAATCACATAATCTTCAATCAGAAACACCAATTGAAGCAACAGAAAAATTGTCAGAATGCAAATCTTCATAACTCGATCAAATCTTCATGCGGATCTTGGAAACTCAATGTGGATAAACTAGATACACTCAACAACAAACCCTTTAGTCCACAACCTCTGATCAACAATGTATAGAACTCACCGACAGACAGAACATCACTTCACCACTGACAACCTACAACTCATTTATTACAATTTTCTCAATATCCTCGACATATACAACTTCAAATGTAGTAATGCTAATAGTGTTGACATCAATGAAAACCACATATCAACAACACAACCACAACATCCAACAATCTCCCCCTTTGGCATAGATGGAAACACATGATGTGAAAAACACCATCAATGCAACTATCTCTTAACACTTACTCCCCCTTAGGTTCTGACTCTTTTTCTCCTTAACTCTTTCACATGATCTTCTCCCCACAAGGCTCTTTTCCCCAAATAATCACCAGTTTTTCACATTACTCTTCTCCCCCTTTGACATCAATGACAAATATCTCTAAGCTCTGAACCACATATCTGAATTTTTGAGCCATCTGACTACTCCCCCTGAGTAGCAGCCACCACAACATCAATCTGAAACAAGATATGACTATGAAATGCACAGATTGATGCAATGCAATGCATCCTTAGTTCTAATTAGGAGGGGTAATCACCCCTAACTTCCCTCTGAGATACTCAAAAGCATCCTTGGGCAATGACTTTGTAAAGATATTTGCAATATGCTCCTTAGTAGGCACATACTCCAATCTAACTTCCTTTTCACTTACCTTTTATCTCAAAAAGTGAAACTTGATAGATATATGCTTGGTCTTTGAAATCAAGCAATATTCTTCTACAATTTGTCTCCTATTCTGGACACCTTTACTCTTATCACCAATAATTTGATCTTCTAAATGATTCAATCTTACATACCTTAGAGTCTTCTTAGAATGTTCTTGAACTTCAAGCTCCTGTGTTCTCTCTTCTGCAACTTCACTGGTTTATTCTTCCTCTTGATCTTCTTGATTCACCAAAATGATTTGCACTTGATTTGAAGTCTGACCTTTATTTGTACTGTCATTCTGATCATCAGAATCATATCCACAGGTTATGAATGGTCTAGCAATGTCTTCATCAACCTTAAAATTTGCACTTTCAACCATTTTCTCCAATCTCTTATTGTAACACCGGTAGGCCTTTCTTCTAGTAGAATAACCCAAAAAGATTCCTTCATCACTCCTAGCATCAAAATTTCATATATCTTCATCTCTTCTGATATAGCGTCTACTCCTAAAGATTTTGAAATATTTAACAGTAGGCTTAAGACCAGTCCATAGCTCAAAAGGGGTCTTACCAATATAACCTTTGATTTGTACCTGGTTGAGGATATACACAACAGTACTCACAGCTTCTCTCCAGTAGATATGAGGGACATTTCCTTCTAGCATCATAGTTCTAGCAGCATTCAAATGAAAGATATTACCTCTTGTTTTTGTACCTAATGCAATCACATTTCCACAACATCCCAATATTCTTCACTTTCCATCCTTGAACTAAAGATTGTAACCCTTATCAACCATTTTTCTAACACTCAAAAGATTATGCTTCAAGCCTTCCACATACAGAACATCATCATTATTATTCTTACCATCAAGAGAAATGCATCCTTTGCCATGGATCACACCAGTTGTGTTATCACCAAATCTCACAACATCAACATCATACTTTTCCAAGCTCACAAACTTATTTTTATCTCCTGTCATATGATGTGAACATCCACTATCAATCACCCATTCATCTTTCTCTTGAACTCGAGCAGCTAGAGATTTCTCCACATTTGTACAACTAGTAGATTCAATAGATACATGATTATTTTCCTTGATAGCAATAAATACCCATTCGTCTTCACCTTTATCGGATTCATCATTTGTCACACCTTCATCAACGACATAGTAACACTTCTTTGAAATTTATGCTTGTTATGTCTTGGTTTAGAATCTCTTTCCAGACACATTCATGCAAAATGACCTATCTTATTGCAAGAAAAACATTTAAGAGGCAATTTTCCTTCATACTTACCATTTCCTTTCGATACTCTTTTGACAATAAGTGCTTTTAGCTCTTCTAGCTCTCTTTCTTCTTCTTCAATCTGTTTGATTTCATCCTCATACTTGAATGTATTTCTAGATGAACTCTCACCCAGATCATATCTCTGTCTATCTCTTTCAGAAGTAGTAGCCTTAAATGCATATTCAACCTTAGGAAGGGAATCACCAAATTTGCTTAACTCAAAAGCAGTCAGCTTACCAACCAACATATCTTTGGTTACATTTGTTACAGTCCAAAGCTCTTCAATAGCACTAGCTTTGACTTTATAAGCAACAGGCAAGGATCTAAGCACTTAAGCAACAATCTCTGATTCTTCGAACTTTCCACCAGCACATATGATACCACACACAAGTTCATTCACTCTTTGCATGAAAGTAGTAACATTTTCATCATCACCCATTCTCAACATTTCATATTTCCCTTTCACACTCTGCAACTTAGCAATCTTCACATTAGCATCACCTTCATACAAAGTTTCCAACTTTTTCTAGATCTCATAAGCAGTCTTCAGATCCATAACATTTTTCATCTCAGTATCAGTTAAAGCACTCAACAATGCTTCCTTAGCCCTAATATTATACTCAGCATCCCTAATCTTAGCAGAAGTAGTAGGACCATTCAGTGGTATAACATACATATTACTTGTAATGCTCCAATAGGGTCCACCAATGCATCTCAGATGGCACTCCATTCGAGTCTTCCACAAAGAATAATTTGTTCCATCAAATCTCAGACTATCCTTCTTGTATGTTGCCATCCTAGATCACCTCAAGCTATTAAACTTCTTCCAAGGAACCTACTCTGATACCAATTGTTGGCAACACAAGGGCAAACAACTGAGAGGGGGGGTGAATCAGTTGTCACCGAATTTCAAACTTATTAAACTTATTAATGAGTATTCTTAGATCTGATCAATATCAATGAAAGCATTAATCAACAACACATCAGAAACACACATAACACCAAGATTTTTTATGTGGAAACCCTGTTAGGGGAAAAAGCATGGTGGAGGTCAATCCAAAAGATTATACCCTATTAAAAGTATAAGAAGAATAAATGGGGAATACACATGCATTCAGGCACACTTCCTAGAGCTCATTTCTCAATTACAAAGGAAGACACACTGTCTCACAGAAAGATTCGGATTACAACCATCTGGATTTGAACTGAGAAAATAGCATCTGCTAATGCCTGATTACAGTTCTAGTTAAGCACATGAACACTTCTTCACTCTTCTTCACTTTCCTTCACACTTTGCTCTACCTTTGAATGATTTGAACAATATTCACACACACACAAGAAGCACACCCTTGTACTCTTCAATTCAAATAAATGATCACTCTTATATATCCGTAACATGAAATTACATTCGCTGCACATCAGCCACAAAGAAATAATAAAATGAATACAAACTATCGACTCAAAACAATAGATAATTTTCAATGTGAATCAACCAAGGTCAGCCACAACATAGTGGAGACCCAAATCAACATTTCCAACACAAAAACACTTCAATTAATTTCTCCTCAAAGATCCACAACATGCTTCAACACCTTGTTGGCCAAGAACAAGAAAAACATGAACACGTAAGAGAAAATCGCCATCCACGAGCACAACGATCAATGCGAACATGCAACAAAGATAGAGCACGATCTAGAAACATCCACAAACATTACGAAACATTAGAGAAGCATCCGCAACAACTGAACTAACTAGAATCACATAATCTTCAATCAGAAACACCAACTAAAGCAATAGAAAAACTGTCAGAATGCAAATCTTCATAACTCGATCAAATCTTCATGCAGATCTCTAAAACTCAATGTGGATAAACTAGATACACTAAAAAAAAAACCCTTTAGTCCACAACCTCTTATCAACAATATACGAAACTCACTGACAGACAAAACATCACTTCACCATTGACAACCTGCAACTCATTTATTACAATTTTCTCAATATCCTCGACATATACAGCTTCAAATGCACTTATGCTAATAGTGTTGGCATCAATGACAACCACATATCAGCAACACAACCACAACATCCAACAATTACATCTTTGAAAATAATCCGAGGATAGAAGAAATCCACAGTATGGATGTCCTAAGATAAATGGGATTTATCTCCACAAAACTTATAACCATTATTACATGGGAATTTAAGATGGCATGAGATCATGAAGTAGGTTTTCACTTAGTAAAAGAATAGACTATTATTGGATATAAAATAACCTATGTACCCAAAATTTTGGAAGATTCAAGAATGAAACGAGGAATTAATGTCAGAGTTAGGACATTCAAACGACAAAGGGAATTGTCATATGAGGAACCACTATAAATTGGGAAAAGATGGAGTAAGAGGTTGCACATAATATGGCAAGATAATGTCTAGAATGCCAAGAAATGAAGACTAGAATCATAACCAATAGGACATGTATACTCTCTTAAGAATATAGAGAGAAAGTAGTAGAACACAAGACAGATCAATTTGTCTATGTTGGTAAAATTGACATAGTGTTCTAATGGACAGACTCATCTGAGGAAATGAACACTATGAGCTTTTGGTACTAAATAATATATTGTGAGAAGTAGTTTCTTAGTATTATTGAGAAGGTTATCTTAGTTATGAATGAGAAAAAGATGATAGGGTTGTGTAAACCATGATCATACTATGAAACATTCAATTGAATGAATGTGCAATATATTATTATAGCCCAAATAGGAAAAAATGGTAAACTAAATCTTGAATGATTTATAGACTTTTAACATTGAAGTTTGGACCATTATATGGAAAGGAATGTTGGAAACTCTATTAAGCTAAAATAGGGTTAGAAATAGGGTTAACCGTAGACTTGATAGAATGTCAAACATGAGTAATAGATCTAAGATATTGATGAAACTTTGTCG
The DNA here is from genome assembly GCA_007258455.2 of Sequoia sempervirens. Lineage (NCBI taxonomy): Eukaryota > Viridiplantae > Streptophyta > Pinopsida > Cupressales > Cupressaceae > Sequoia > Sequoia sempervirens. The sequence goes on along the minus strand of VDFB02321476.1, from coordinate 29,159 downwards.
ATACAAAGCTTAAGTATGAAGCAGTATCAGAATTTGACAGGTGTCCAAGAGAAGTGTTATGCTCAAGATGGACAAGTAATCAAGAACAAGTACTTTATGGTAAGGAAAATGAATGTGTAAGTGACAAACGAAATTGGTTTATGAGTTGTCTAAAAGTGTAAATACAAAATGGGAAGGATAGGACCCACGGTGTAGTGCACAATACATCGTTATTCCTTTTCTATTGGATTATACTAAGGATAAATTCATGGGCCAATGACTTTCGATCACTATATTTTAGGTTTCATGTATAGCCACTATTGTATCTAGGATGTGTATATGTAATAAAGCTCTTTGGGAGAGTAAGTATGGGTGAGGCATACAAGATTTCCCTATGTGATAGTGAGGGCACTCAAAGCAAGGTCCAGGAAGGACAAGGTTCCTACATAGGATGAACGTTTTATAAATCTTACGTATTTTGAGAATAGTAAGTAAAAAATTTATTTGACTTTAACTATATGTTAAAAGGCTATAGATCATCGGGGACGATGATTCACAAGGGGGGAAGTATGTCACATCCCAATTATGAAGATATTATTTACTATTACTAAATAGGGTAAATATGAATGTAATGTGAACTTTGGAGATGAATAAATTGTGCTCGTACCATGTTATTGATGTGAATGTTATCTCATTTCATGTTATCTCATTTCATGTTATCTCAGTTGATGTTATTTCATGGGGAAATACTGCATATATGTGAATAGATGGTTATTGAATTTTTATTATTCTAACTTTGGAAATGTTTATGTATATTGCATATGTTATGAATAATTGACTGTCATGTGCATGTGTTAGTGGATGCAGGTATATGTTCATTCCTCCAGGCGGAGGGGAAGTATCACTCGGGAGAAGATCTTGTTTAGGTAATCGGTAAAAGTAAACTATATGAGCATATACACACACCACATTAGAATGATTGAGTTGAGTCAGTTTGTGGGTAATAGGTAAGTCATCCCTAGTTTGGAATATCTACATTAGTAAAGGTCTTGTTTACTATCAAGTGCATTATTGGGTGATGTTTATCTGTTTGATTTGTGAATCCTTCTTTATGACATTGTATTGATTGTGCTTGGGTTGAGTCTTTGGGATTTTTGAATGGTTACCTTTATGTCGTTTCATATGAACGTAACACGTAGCATGTATATGGGCATATATATAAATACATATACATAGACTCGCGTATGAGAGCATTAGCAAATGCACATGTATGTGAATAGGAATACTCACAAAGGTACATACATGAGGAAACGACTATATGTATATATATGTGTGTGTGAATATAGTCACAAGGTCATAATCATTCGTTATCAAATGGATTACTTGACTATCATATTACCATATAATGAATATGCTTGTATATATACATGAATACAATTGCAAGCGTTAATGCTTATCAGAGAAGTGTACATATATAAGTATATATGTATGAATATATACACGTATTATCATTTGCTAAATATGATAATAAGAGCTATACATCTGATGGAATGGGTATATGAGAATATATATATAGAGAGTATATAATGTATGGATACGTGCATATTACTTGATGTAAACTGTTAAGAGGATATAAGAATTTGAAGTATCGAATATATTTATCCAAAGGATTAATATATATATATATATATATATATATATATATATATATGTATAAATATATATAAGTATATCAGATATTATATATATATATATTATATTTAATTGTAAGGAAAATAGCACTATATATATATTTATAAATATATTCTATGCATGAAGATAAGGTGAGACATATTATGCTTGCCATCAGATGGATTATAGAGGCCAAATAAAACCTTAAAACATATATCACTGCCTATATGAGTCTTAGCACATATTCAACTAAACTATGGAGGTATTATAAATGGATTATAAATGGATGTAGAAAAGAGTTTAGCGCATAGCTTAAAATCCAATGCATCAAGTCATACAAGTGTTATCACCTGAAATTGCACCCTTGTTGAACCTAATGTTCAACACCTCAGTGTAACATGGGAAGACCTCCAAAGCTGTGGGTCACTTATAGACAGAGGTCAACCTCTGGAGAAGGCTGACTTCCTTTGTGCTATCACCTAAAACTACTGATTTTGAAAGGAAAAGGGAGAAGGAGAATGTTGTAAAATTAAAACTAAACCCTATGGTGATGCACCTAAACGTTATTTGGATTTGAAACCAGACTTCATACACCTGCTTGCAATGACTAAAGATAAATTTGCACAACTCACTTCTGTATATATTTTTGCAAAAGTGTTTCACAAACAAGTCTTGGTGCTAAGATTCCTAGAAGGAAAGTTAATTTCACATCTAAAATTCATTACATCTTTTGACACAATTTGTAACCTGCAAAAACATGCTTTTTGCATAAAGGTTCTAAAATATGAGACAAAGCTCGAAGGAAATAAACATTTACCTCACTAAAAGCTTGATCAATCAGTTGACTGAACACAAAAATGCAAAGAGAAAGTAGGCAAGAGCTTCAAATCAATAGTAATCAAGGTCTTTACTGAATTTCATCTCCAAAATTGAGTTACAAAAGTTTTCTAATCTAAGAAAGGACTATAGAAGTCACAAACTTCAGAAAAGCATAAGGAGAACTCCTTTACAAGAAGGAAAAAATGCCATATATACAAAAAGATGTCGGCCCCTCTGGGCTTACAAAAATATCTGTTCATAAAGATCTGCCCCTAGATCTTATCAAAATGAAGTTAATGCTACGTCCCCGCTGTCCATGTCGGTGAAGAGTTGCTCCAGGAATGACCTCCTTGATCTTTTGCAACTACAACATTAACTTCCTAGTCTTTGTGTCCACCTTCGAACCTCCCTGCCGAGCTGCCTTGAATGCTCCTGGGCTCAGAGCAAATCCACGTCACTTTCTCTCTGTTGATCTTCCTCTCACCAGTCAAACTGCCATGGCTCGCCTATAGCTTCCTCCAATGGTCGGCAAGACCCTATCACCGAGCACCTTTCGTCTCGACGAGACCACCTTTAGTCGGCAAGAGGTCACAATGAATGCTAAGAGTCCTACCGATCTCCTTTCTTTCGCTCTGAGCTCCCTTCACTGGTCGGCAAGACCCTATCAAGTTAGCGAGAACTCATAGCGACCCCTTCAATGTTTCTTGAGTTTGAACGCTTCGGCGGAGTCAGAGTCGAGATGAAAACCAAAACGAGACTGGAGTCGGAATGGGGCAAGACCAAAGAGTCGGTGGAACTGGAACTAGAACCAAATCCGAACCTGAAACTTTTCCAAAGTTTCAAGTTCAGATTTCGTTCTGATTCTGCCTTCAGCAACTCAAAACAAGAATGAAGAAAGAAAACACAAGGAAGATCAAAGAGGAGGAGACATCCCCCGACTGACGGCCACGAAGAAAAAACAAAAAAGAAAGGGTGGAACCGAGGCTGGGATGAAAACAAAAACGGGACCGGTAAAACAAAGAAAACGCCCAACCAAAAGAAAGCAAGGTAGGATCGGAACCAAAACCGATCCCGGACAAAACACAACGGGGGCGAGGGCAGAAACAAATCTGACACTGAAACTTTCATCAAGTTTCAAGTTCGGATTCCATCCCGAACCCGCCTTCGACAACATGCAAAGATGACTTAAAAGGGACAAAAAAGGAAGAAAAAGAAGGGGAGGAAACACCCCCTAACCACAGAAAAGAGAACAAAGGTAAGATAAACAAAAAATCCTAGCGGAATCAAAACCAGGATGGGACCAGAACCTAGAACTTCAGAAAAGTTCCAGAGTTCAGTCTTGGTTCCGGTTTTGCCCCCGACAGAACAAAGGGTAAAAGGGCATGAAGAAAACAAAATGGAAAGGGGGAAAACAAGGAAAAAACATAAGATGAAAACCCTCAACAAAAACGAACATCAGCACGTTAGGCTCAACCCTTGTGGGAGCCACATTTAATCCACATGCCGAATTAACATAATTTTCCCCTCGTAGCTGCATAAGAAGCAAACTAGTTAGAAAAAATGTAACCTCGATGTAAATGTTCCTCCATTTGGTCTTCGAGAACACTTGAAAGCATGGATTGCTCAACCTGATTGAGCCTGTAGGTGAAAATTGGGTAACAACAAGACTTAGTCAAAATGTAGGTAGATCATCACATAAAAGGACATCATTTACTTGGAATTCGACTCTCTTATTCAATAGAAATCAATTTATAAAGGCTATCTTTAGATGTTAGTGATCATGACAATAAAGGCCGATAATAGTCATCAATGACTATTAGAATGGAAGTCAATTTAGAAATGCTTACGACTATGAAGTAAAGCCGAATTTTTCTCACCATGTTACGTATGTGAAAACCTATGAATGTGTTTTAACTGCTAGCCTAGACTTGGTTGACATTGTGATAAAAAGCAATGTTGACTTTGTCCAACATCTTTAAATGATTAAATTAACTCATTCCTTAAATTCAAGCGATGAGTGTAATGTGTTATAGATTTAATATTGACTAATTCTCTTCATGAGGAAATCGCACCAACTTGATAGAGGATTAGAGAGGCTTTGGCGCCACCTCTTGAAATTATTTTCTATAGATGTATTTGTTGGAGTATAATTAAAATTCACCATGTGCATTTTGAATTAGTATTTGGATTGCATGAAAATATGCAAGTCAATATGTAGGAGGTTTTGCTGAGTTTGAGCTTATTCAATCACCACCTTATTGTTGAGTTTCTTTGCATGTAGCTTGTTTTCATTTTTCATGCCTAAATTGTAGGCTTTGTGATTGCTTGGTTGCTCTATAAATGATTGAACCATTTAACTTGAGAGGGACACATTCTTTCCCAAGAGATTATACATCTTTTGCAATTCATTGTTTCTAAGTTATTACCAACCATACATGTCTTATTTTATGAGTGAGATATAGAGAGTGTTCTATTTTGAGTAAGAGGTAACATTGTTGTTTGAGAGAAGTGAGCTATCAACAAGTGAGATAGAGTTGTTTGTGAGAAGTTGATTTCAAGCTAAATACTGTTGGAGAGGGCTGCACTGCTATCATTATTTTGGATAAGTGATAATAGGCATGAGGATCTCTCGGTGCAGGAGCACCATAACAAAATCAAGCCTCCATGTGGAAATTTTGAAATTTGATTCAATGTTTTGGTGTCCTCACCTTGTAATGAGGTTATTAGAGTCATTTTACATATATTTAAGGTCTTTAGGAGGTCATTTATGCCAGATTTGTAAGAATGTAAAATGTACTCAAAAGTTGTCATTCAAAAGATATAAACTTGCAAAAATTACAAATAAGTGCGAAAAATTGGAAGATGAAAGGTCATGAGGTAGTTTCATTCATTCAAGACAATTAGAAGGTGATGATTCATGCTTATATTCATTTAAAAAGGATTTTTTATACATTTGTAACTCGTGGATGGTTGAATAAATGAAATAGATCATTGAAAACACTGTTTTTAAGCATTTTTCTACAAAAATTCTATGTTTTTGTTGTACCCAAACCAAATTTTTTGCTTCATCAAGGCATTTTGCATTAAAAATTCTAAATCTTGCTAAAATGATGTAAAATACAATTTTGGGCAATACCAAGCATGGAGTTTTTGTCAATAGTGTGTCAGTCAAAGTCAGTTTTATTGGACAGAACCTGAAGTAGAAACTCAGAATAGAGCTTTTCACGATGGAGGAGCATGTCATGACAGTAATTCATATTGCATATAGTCATTTCAATGATCAAAACGGAGTTTTTAATGGTCAATTTATGAAGATTTCTCAGAGAAAAAGCAAAAAGCGCAAGTATAGCCCAGGGGCGCCTAGCTTGTTGAAGGTCAAGATCTTGATTAAAGTGTTCAAGCATCCAATCAAACTCTTCAGAATTGGTTTGGCTATCCAATGAGCTATCCAGCGAGGCTTTTCGAGACCCACAGCTCCGGCAAACAGCAACAGAAGTTGAAATCCCTAAAGTTCCAGATGTGAGAATTTTGTCTTTTTCAGGCAAAAGCGCAACTCTAGCCTGAGGGTGCCCATCTTAAAGAGGGGGTAATTTCTGGCATTTTCGATGGCGGATACAGTCAATCCGTTCACAACTAGTCTTCTCATCCAACGAGATATCAAACGCAGTCATCCGAGTTTCAGAACTCCGGTGGCAGTCGTCTGAAGATCAGCTTATAATGGAGTTTTCACGTTTCTGAGCTTCTCCGTTGATTCCCAGTGCAAGTACAGCTCAGGGGCGTTGGTTTAAATGACCCTTCAGATGCCAAAATTTGTAGACAGAGTCTTCCTAACATCAGTACTACTTTAGCCTAGCTCCACAATGCATCATCTTGCTTGTCAATCCAACGTTCCAGGTGGTCATGGCAGAGGTTCTACCAAGCACGTAATTTCACGGGCGGACCAACATACAATTTGCAGTGTATTTCCACAGTCCAGAGGCGCCTAGCCTTTAGGCCTGTCAGATGAGCCCGTTCGCGTTCGAAGTCTTCATGGCTTTTGAGCGTAATCATTTTATCTATCCAATGAGCCTAGCCGTCAGCCTTCGGGATTTGGCAAACGATCGTATGTGCGAGGTCTTTGGTGCAATGCTGAAAAATGAAGACATCCAGAAAATGGCCAAGTTTGGAGCGGATATTTTAAATAAAATACGCACTAGAATTTTTGAGGTCTTAGAAGCAGTTTTCTTGCTTCGTCACCTCCAAAGACTTCTCTTGTGGGCTCTTCTAGCTATCCGTTAAAACAGATAGTGCCTGAATCGAGTCATCCCAGCTCCAGATATCAGAGTTCAAAGTAGGGTACTTGGATGAAAGTTTGACTTTCGTCAAAATGACATCAATGCAACTAAGAGCCAGGGGCGCTTTTACTGTTGAGGCCCTTAACACAACTTTCAGGTGTCGTGCATATAGTCGTTGGATGCAGAATATCCCCAGTCATGCAGTGAGTTTCGTTTCCTGTCAGCAGGGTTCACCGTTTACCGTTAGCAGCCATTTGAAGTGTCAGATGGCAGTTTAGGAAAATGGTTTAAGTCTGGAACCCGTAAAGCAATTTAATCAAGGGCGCCTAATTTTTCAAGGGGTTAAACGATGGATTTTGTAGTAGTGTCTCCCAGCAGACATTTCTTCCTTGTTCAGTAGGCTTTCTAACGAATTCTCCAGATCAGTCTCAACATCACCCGGTCACCCAGAAATCAGTGTTGAAGTTGGCCAGTCATCACTTTGCTATCAGCTATAAAATAGGAAGTTAATAAAAAGTGAAGTATCTTGAGCAAATGGACGCCTATGAGCTCAAGAGATGACTTTTCGGAATCGGTGAAGCCCGACGGTGAATCCTAAGACTTCATTCGAATTGTCAACTGAAGTTCAAAATATATATTTTGTAATTTTAGCATTAAAAATGGCGATTTTCTATTTTTGGCGACTTTTGCTAATTACATGATAATAAATATTTTATTATTTATTCAAATCCAAACTTCCAGTCAGTGACAGTTCAACTGAAGGGCAACCAATCAGAGATGATTTATTTTTGTCAGGGTTTTGAATTCTTGCAGTTGTCAAATTGATGCGAATTTCATCTTCTTTAAGCATGGCGCCATCTTCATTTATTATTCACAAAGCTAAAGAGAAATTCGTTTTTCTTAAGAGAAATTCATATTTTTCAAGCAAAATTCGTTTTTCTTCATTCACAAGGCGTATTTTCAAGAGAAATTCGTATTTCTCAAGCAAAGGCGAATTTTAGCAAACCAAAGGCAAATTCTTCATCAACAATCATTGGCGAAGACATCAAAACATTTTCTTTGCAGGTACAAGTCAGAATTATCAGCAGACTTCAGACAAGATGGCGATTTTAGCAGAAGCAGAACACTAAAAACTTCTTTCTTCTGTCTTAAATTCTTCTATTTCTCGTCTTAAATTCTTTCGCATGTTTAAAGAATTGGCGACTTTTGGCAAAACAAATCATCTGGGTTGATTCAGAATAGCTTCCTCGAGAAAACCCATGTGCCAGAATTTTTCAGGAAAATTTACTCCAGAGCATCAGTTCTCGAGGCTCTAATTTTCTCAAAAGAAAATTCCTTGCATGGTCGAGTAGAAGTCAAATTTTCGCAAAACTGACATTTCGGGTTGTCTTAGAATCTTCTTCTGGACAAAACCCATATCTCAGATTTTCGCCAAAAATAACTCTTCGAAAGGCTATTTTTAGCCTCAGCAGGCTATTTTTAGTTTTCCAAAAAAGTTGTCAGAATATAGCCGTGTTCATAGTCAACAGGCGAGTTTTTCAGAGTACAGTACACACAGACTGAATTCAAGACCAAATCAGTTTTAATTCATGATTTCGTTAGAAAAGCTGAGACCATTTTGTATCAAGCTGCAGAGGAGATAATGTTCATCACTTCAATTACGGAGCCGCCAAAGTTACCAGTCAGTGAAATGCTAGTTTGAGTGTGCAAAGATTGCCAAGATTGCTCAAGTTGCTGACATTCAGATGCTGATGCAGTTGACAGCCTCATTAAGGGATTGATTGTTCGAGATCACGATCAGTAAACTTCAGTTCCCACCTCTCAGGATAGACATTACACACAGGAGTTAAACTTGGCGTTACCTTCTCAAGTTAACTCACTGTCTCATCTCATGCATATCTATTCTGAGATCAGCTTTATTCACTTGGAGTTACATTTAGGGTTTACGTTAACTGATGGTAG